>CM041781.1:176510255-176678199 GCA_023374045.1 Limonium bicolor
GGAAGGAAAATAAGAATGAGGTATATTAAAAAGGAAGTTTAATTTCGACTTATTTAATTAATAGCAAAAAATAAAAAGGACCTTCCCTCCAACTTTGGATAATCAGCCATAAACGACATAATCCCACTAGAACGAAAAGAAGAATATTATTATCCCCCCTTTACGGAAACGAAACGAAATAAGAGTAGAACGAAATTAAATAAAAAAAACTGGGGCATAACATTATACCCCCCTTAAAAAGAATTTCGTCCTCGAAATTTGACGAAACCTGGAATACGAGCAGATGCACTTCAAGTGCAGGAATACTACAATCACTAAGGCATGCAAAAAGAAACTCACAGATCGAAAGGTCAACCACACAGGGAGCTGACACTCAGAACAAGATTCACAACTGATAGCTTGACAGAAGGAGAAGTAGAATATTACTGGCACAAAACTTTAGAGCACGCAAGGAAACACTTACATCTCACAGAGCTAATACTTCAACTTGACAACTGACTTGCTGACCGAAGGAACGAAGCAAAGGTAACTAAGAACTAACCCTGAAAGCACAGGAGCCACACCCAGACTCACCACTGACTAACAGACATGGAACATACCAGAAGGTCCCCACAATCTCAGACTAAGGCACAGGAAACACACTCCACATCGCTAATCATACCTATGCTAACACACTGAACCTACTAGCTCAAACGCTAACAAAAGAACGAAACAGAAGGTTACTGAAGGCTAGGCCTGAAGGAGCTGGAACATTCTCATCTCACTGCTAACTGACTGACAGGAGCGCACACTAGAAGGTCACCAACACTTAGTCTCAAAGCACAAGAGAAGCACCCACACACTTTAGAGACCCGCCTTGCAAAGCATACTAGCAGACTCACTAATAGAAGGAACAAAGCAAAAGATTTCCTAACCACTTAACTTTAGGGCATCGAAGGAACACTCACAATCTCAGAGCTCTATCTTACACGGGCCAGCTCACCGAATCACTGACTGTCTCATAGATAGAAGCAACCAAAACGGGAATTACCAAAAAGCTCAACACCAAGGCATGGAAAGAACCCTTACACTTCCAGAAACTCTAACTTTGCACCAGCTATCACACGGACCTCTCAGATTGATTCACTAACGGAAGGAGCAAATCAGATAGTTACAGAAGGTCAAACTCGAAGCATATGCACAACACCGAGACTCAATACTGACAGGCTAACAGAGGAACTCAACAGAAGGTTAGCCCCAAGGTGCAAGAAGAACACTCACCAAATTTAGAGGCTCTAACCTCATAGAGCTAGCACTCAAATTTTACTGGCTGGCTCACTAACAAAAGAAGCAGAACAGATGATTACTGGAGACTAAGCATGAAGGATCAGGAAGCACAGAAAAGATAATCACTCGTCTTAAAAGCTCTAACTTGCTCGAGCCAACACCCAACCTCACAGGCAAATTCACTAACAGAACAAGCAAAGCACAAGATCATAGAAGACAAAGCTTAAAGGATTAGGGCAGCACTCGCACTCGTTGCTGACTGCCAAACCAAAAGAACATAACGAAAGGTTACTAAAGCTCAGCCTAGAGGCACAGAAGGAATGCTCAACTCTCTCAGAAGACGTTCTTCTACAAAGGACCAACCAAACAAATCTCTTGAACCCACACCATAAGCCACTCAGAACCAAAGCTCAACACACCCTCTGAAACACACACTGAAGCACCCATTGGCTCACATCACACAACTCAAAACTCTCAGCCAAGATTCTCACCCAAACGCAGAACTTCACAGTCTAAGCTCACACCATAACCCGCTCAGAACTAAAGCACAAACTACACTCCGGAACACACGCTGAAGCACTCCTAGACACCCATCACTCAACTCAGACCTCGCAAACCAAACCTACACACAAACACAGAACATATAGACCAAGCGCACACCCGTACTCACATCACAACACATTACCTTACTCAAATCGTAGGCCATACTCACAGCACATCCAACCAAGAGCTAAAGCACACACCTAGCCGGATCGCACAACTGAAACACTCTTGAACCATGTCACAACTCATCACACAACCTATCCTCACCAGAAGTCACACACGTGACTCCGCACAGCACACTGCCCAATCAGAACACACAACTAAAAACCACCAAACTCACAATTTAGTTTCTCACACCATCCAAACTATTCCAATTCCACATGCCACATAACCCAAACAAATCTGACTAACACCCAGCACAGAAGACAACTCACACAACAAAACACACCACTGAAGCTCACAACTGAAACTTACATTCGGTCATCCTTTCCCAAAGGACCCGACTCCCTCAGACTCAGACTCAAAGCACAAAAGCACACAGATAAACAGACACTACGCTTCCGCTGCGCTACTCTGATAGCAGACAACCATAGAGCAGGCACACACTACAGACACCAGATAGCAATCACAATCACGCAGCAGTTAGCACATAGCAAATAGCAGGCAAAGACACGGAAGCGTAGACAGGCAAACACCCACAAATCCCAACGAAAACCAAACCTAGCTCTGATACCACTAAATGTAACGACCCCAAAACCACCCTAGGAGTTAGGGACGTTACACTCCGCGTATCTATTACCTAATAACGCAAGGCTCTAACATACGAAACCCGAAACCGAAGCAAAGTACACTTTTATTAACTAAAAACAGATTACAAGGTCTATCCGACATTACATATAGAAGCCAAACCTTGTTACATAACAGAATCACATTACAAAGGGCCTTAAGCCACGACAACAAATACAAAATGAAAGACGAAGCAGAAAGCAGAGCGGAGTCTTCAAAGGAAACTTAAACCTGCAAATCAAACGGAAATAGGGGTGAGCCAAACTATAGCTCAGCAGGTGATAAACTTCATCAGCTAAGCATGCTCAAAACATATACTAAACATAATCATATACTAATACATAAGCTTAGCAAATCAGTCTGGAATTTGTAACAAAAATCAGATAGAGTATGAAGCTTTCTCAAATCAGAGGAGTGACAGGTCAGAACTAAAATAAAAGTTTGTCAAATTAGAGTAGAGAAGCAGAAACTGAGCAAACTGAACAGAAGTCTTAAATCAGAACAAAGCAAACCACAAACTCAGAAGTTCATATCAGAAGCTTAATCAAAACAAAGGTGGACACTAGACACCAGCTGACACATCAGAAGGACTCACATAATGTCCTATGGATCCGAAGATCCCACAACAGAAGCCGTAGAGACAGCTATGGACCCGTCGGTCACTAAACATCCAAGGGACCCTAAGAGATAGAACAGAAGGGAACCCGCGGGAATAACTGAAGGAATTCCTGCGCAGCATGCTACGGGACAGCCAGACCCGACTATCCAAGGCTCAGAAGCTAAACATCTAGGTCCCAAAACATAAACTTTACAAAATGACGCAGAAGCCTTTAACAGATCAGAACGGAGGGCCGAAGCACATCAAACGGATCATAAGCCCTTATCAAAACAAAAGTCATACACTGACTAGCAAACACGAAAATCAAACAGAAGCGTAGAAGCTCAAACACTCTCTTAGAGCAAATCAGAGTCCAAGGCTTGTTGAGAACTTTCAAAATAAAGTACACATATACATGTGCTAAAACATATCAGAACAGATATTACTCGAAAAGAGGAATCCAACGCCGCAAACGGCACTCAAAACGGAGCTAAAACGAAGAAGTTATGCTATAACAAAGGCCGGTCCGAACATACGTCCGACCTTGCATGTTCGGACCTAAACCGAGGGTCTGAAAATCTTCCGGCGTATGATGTCCGAACTTCAATGTTCGGACACATGTTCGGACATACCGAAAACTGCAAAATCAATTACGGAAAATAGCCAGAACCAAGCCACAAATCCCCCACAAAACATACATAATTTATTGTAGCAAATTAGCCAATCGAAAACACATTTCCACGGGGTTTTGACGCATCAAACACACATAAAAAGCATCCAAAAACATCATCACTAGAGAATCAAACAATTACATACAGAAAACTAACAAGAACGGAAATCCCCCGTGGTTGAACACACCCACCCGAATCCATTCACCACCTACCTCTCATCCGACGCTAAGCCATCTCTGTAGACTCTACAATCTGCTTCACTCGAATCCTCGCTCAGAATCACGAACACTCGAACACATCGAAAAGAACCAACACCGGAAGGAGGAGCAAGGAACTTGAACGAGAAACAGAAACCCCCACTCGGAATTCCTAACTCGAGATTGACGGACTCGAATCACCAACGACGCTGCCAGCACTCTAGTTGATCGATTTACAGAGAGGAAGAATTGAGAGGAAGAAGCAAAGGGAAGATGAAGGGATATGCACGCAGAGCGGGAGTTGAGAGGGGAATGTTAGAAACTGCCGTGAGGGAAAGTTCGTGAAATTAAATGAAGGGGGAAGGAAAATAAGAATGAGGTATATTAAAAAGGAAGTTTAATTTCGACTTATTTAATTAATAGCAAAAAATAAAAAGGACCTTCCCTTCAACTTTGGATAATCAGCCATAAACGACATAATCCCACTAGAACGAGAAGAAGAATTTAATTATCCCCCCTTTACGGAACCGAAACGAAATAAGAGTAGAACGAAATTAAATAAAAAAAACTGGGGCATAACATTATACCCCCCTTAAAAAGAATTTCGTCCTCGAAATTCGACGAAACCTGGAATACGAGCAGATGCACTTCAAGTGCAGGAATACTACAATCACTAAGGCATGCAAAAAGAAACTCACAGATCGAAAGGTCAACCACACAGGGAGCTGACACTCAGAACAAGATTCACAACTGATAGCTTGACAGAAGGAGAAGTAGAATATTACTGGCACAAAACTTTAGAGCACGCAAGGAAACACTTACATCTCACAGAGCTAACACTTCAACTTGACAACTGACTTGCTGACCGAAGGAACGAAGCAAAGGTAACTAAGAACTAACCCTGAAAGCACAGGAGCCACACCCAGACTCACCACTGACTAACAGACATGGAACATACCAGAAGGTCCCCACAATCTCAGACTAAGGCACAGGAAACACACTCCACATCGCTAATCATACCTATGCTAACACACCGAACCTACTAGCTCAAACGCTAACAAAAGAACGAAACAGAAGGTTACTGAAGGCTAGGCCTGAAGGAGCTGGAACATTCTCATCTCACTGCTAACTGACTGACAGGAGCGCACACTAGAAGGTCACCAACACTTAGTCTCAAAGCACAAGAGAAGCACCCACACACTTTAGAGACCCGCCTTGCAAAGCATACTAGCAGACTCACTAATAGAAGGAACAAAGCAAAAGATTTCCTAACCACTTAACTTTAGGGCACCGAAGGAACACTCACAATCTCAGAGCTCTATCTTACACGGGCCAGCTCACCGAATCACTGACTGTCTCATAGATAGAAGGAACCAAAACAGGAATTACTAAAAAGCTTAACACCAAGGCATGGAAAGAACCCTCACACTTCCAGAAACTCTAACTTTACACCAGCTATCACACGGACCTCTCAGATTGATTCACTAACGGAAGGAGTAAATCAGATAGTTACAGAAGGTTAAACTCGAAGCATATGCACAACACCGAGACTCAATACTGACAGGCTAACAGAGGAACTCAACAGAAGGTTAGCCCCAAGGCGCAAGAAGAACACTCACCCAATTTAGAGGCTCTAACCTCATAGAGCTAGCACTCAAAGTTTACTGGCTGGCTCACTAACAAAAGAAGCAGAACAGATGATTATTGAAGGCTAAGCACGAAGGATCAGGAAGCACAGAAAAGATAACCACTCGTCTTAAAAGCTCTAACTTGCTCGAGCCAACACCCAACCTCACAGGCAAATTCACTAACAGAACAAGCAAAGCACAAGATCATAGAAGACAAAGCTTAAAGGATTAGGGCAGCACTCGCACTCGTTGCTGACTGCCAAACCAAAAGAACATAACGAAAGGTTACTAAAGCTCAGCCTAGAGGCACAGAAGGAATGCTCAACTCTCTCAGAAGACGTCCTTCTACAAAGGACCAACCAAACAAATCTCTCGAACCCACACCACAAGCCACTCAGAACCAAAGCTCAACACACCCTCTGAAACATACACTGAAGCACCCATTGGCTCACATCACACAACTCAAAACTCTCAGCCAAGATTCTCACCCAAACGCAGAACTTCACAGTCTAAGCTCACACCATAACCCGCTCAGAACTAAAGCACAAACTACACTCCGGAACACACTGAAGCACTCCTAGACACCCCATCACTCAACTCAGACCTCACACACCAAACCCACACACAAACACAGAACATATAGACCAAGCGCACACCCGTACTCACATCACAACACATTACGTTACTCAACTCGTAGGCCATACTCACAGCACATCCAACCAAGAGCTAAAGCACACACCTAGCCCGATCGCACAACTGAAACACTCTTGAACCACGTCACAACTTATCACACAACCTATCCTCACCAGAAGTCACACACGTGACTCCGCACAGCACACTGCCCAATCAGAACACACAACTAAAAACAACCAAACTCACAATTTAGTTTCTCACACCATCCAAACTATTCCAATTCCACATGCCACATAACCCAAACAAATCTGACTAACACCTAGCACAGAAGACAACTCACACAACAAAACACACCACTGAAGCTCACAACTGAAACTTGCATTCGCTCATCCTTTCCCAAAGGACCCGACTCCCTCAGACTCAGACTCAAAGCACAAAAGCACACAGATAAACAGACACTACGCTTCCACTGCGCTACTCTGATAGCAGACAACCACAGAGCAGGCACACACTACAGACACCAGGTAGCAATCACAATCACGCAGCAGTTAGCACATAGCAAATAGCAGGCAAAGACATGGAAGCGTAGACAGGCAAACACCCACAAATCCCAACGAAAACCAAACCTAGCTCTGATACCACTAAATGTAACGACCCCAAAACCACCCTAGGAGTTAGGGACGTTACACGCCGCGTATCTATTACCTAATAACGCAAGGCTCTAACATACGAAACCCGAAAACGAAGCAACGTACACTTTTATTAACTAAAAACAGATTACAAGGTCTATCCGACATTACATATAGAAGCCAAACCTTGTTACATAACAGAATCACATTACAAAGGGCCTTAAGCCACGACAACAAATACAAAATGAAAGACGAAGCAAAAGCAAGCCAGTCTTCAAAGGAAACTTAAACCTGCAAATCAAACGGAAATAGGGGTGAGCCAAACTATAGCTCAGCAGGTGATAAACTTCATCAGCTAAGCATGCTCAAAACATATACTAAACATAATCATATACTAATACATAAGCTTAGCAAATCAGTCTGGAATTTGTAACAAAAATCAGATAGAGTATGAAGCTTTCTCAAATCAGAGGAGTGACAGGTCAGAACTAAAATAAAAGTTTGTCAAATTAGAGTAGAGAAGCAGAAACTGAGCAAACTGAACAGAAGTCTTAAATCAGAACAAAGCAAACCACAAACTCAGAAGTTCATATCAGAAGCTTAATCAAAACAAAGGTGGAACACTAGACACCAGCTGACACATCAGAAGGACTCACATAATGTCCTATGGATCCGAAGATCCCACAACAGAAGCCGTAGAGACAGCTATGGACCCGTCGGTCACTAAACATCCAAGGGACCCTAAGAGATAGAACAGAAGGGAACCCGCGGGAATAACTGAAGGAATTCCTGCGCAGCATGCTACGGGACAGCCAGACCCGACTATCCAAGGCTCAGAAGCTAAACATCTAGGTCCCAAAACATAAACTTTACAAAATGACGCAGAAGCCTTTAACAGATCAGAACGGAGGGCCGAAGCACATCAAACGGATCATAAGCCCTTATCAAAACAAAAGTCATACACTGACTAGCAAACACGAAAATCAAACAGAAGCGTAGAAGCTCAAACACTCTCTTAGAGCAAATCAGAGGTCCAAGGCTTGTTGAGAACTTTCAAAATAAAGTACACATATACATGTGCTAAAACATATCAGAACAGATATTACTCGAAAAGAGGAATCCAACGCCGCAAACGGCACTCAAAACGGAGCTAAAACGAAGAAGTTATGCTATAACAAAGGCCGGTCCGAACATACGTCCGACCTTGCATGTTCGGACCTAAACGAGGGTCTGAAAATCTTCCGGCGTATGATGTCCGAACTTCAATGTTCGGACACATGTTCGGACATACCGAAAACTGCAAAATCAATTACGGAAAATAGCCAGAACCAAGCCACAAATCCCCCACAAAACATACATAATTTATTGTAGCAAATTAGCCAATCGAAAACACATTTCCACGGGGTTTTGACGCATCAAACACACATAAAAAGCATCCAAAAACATCATCACTAGAGAATCAAACAATTACATACAGAAAACTAACAAGAACGGAAATCCCCCGTGGTTGAACACACCCACCCGAATCCATTCACCACCTACCTCTCATCCGACGCTAAGCCATCTCTGTAGACTCTACAATCTGCTTCACTCGAATCCTCGCTCAGAATCACGAACACTCGAACACATCGAAAAGAACCAACACCGGAAGGAGGAGCAAGGAACTTGAACGAGAAACAGAAACCCCCACTCGGAATTCCTAACTCGAGATTGACGGACTCGAATCACCAACGACGCTGCCAGCACTCTAGTTGATCGATTTACAGAGAGGAAGAATTGAGAGGAGAAGCAAAGGGAAGATGAAGGGATATGCACGCAGGCGGGAGTTGAGAGGGGAATGTTAGAAACTGCCGTGAGGGAAAGTTCGTGAAATTAAATGAAGGGGGAAGGAAAATAAGAATGAGGTATATTAAAAAGGAAGTTTAATTTCGACTTATTTAATTAATAGCAAAAAATAAAAAGGACCTTCCCTTCAACTTTGGATAATCAGCCATAAACGACATAATCCCACTAGAACGAGAAGAAGAATATAAATCCCCCCTTTACGGAACCGAAACGAAATAAGAGTAGAACGAAATTAAATAAAAAAAAACTGGGGCATAACATTATACCCCCCTTAAAAGAATTTCGTCGAAATTCGACGAAACCTGGAATACGAGCAGATGCACTCAAGTGCAGGAATACTACAATCACTAAGGCATGCAAAAAGAAACTCACAGATCGAAAGGTCAACCACACAGGGAGCGAGCTGACACTCAGAACAAGATTCACAACTGATAGCTTGACAGAAGGAGAAGTAGAATATTACTGGCACAAAACTTTAGAGCACGCAAGGAAACACTTACATCTCACAGAGCTAACACTTCAACTTGACAACTGACTTGCTGACCGAAGGAACGAAGCAAAGGTAACTAAGAACTAACCCTGAAAGCACAGGAGCCACACCCAGACTCACCACTGACTAACAGACATGGAACATACCAGAAGGTCCCCACAATCTCAGACTAAGGCACAGGAAACACACTCCACATCGCTAATCATACCTATGCTAACACACCGAACCTACTAGCTCAAACGCTAACAAAAGAACGAAACAGAAGGTTACTGAAGGCTAGGCCTGAAGGAGCTGGAACATTCTCATCTCACTGCTAACTGACTGACAGGAGCGCACTAGAAGGTCACCAACACTTAGTCTCAAAGCACAAGAGAAGCACCCACACACTTTAGAGACCCGCCTTGCAAAGCATACTAGCAGACTCACTAATAGAAGGAACAAAGCAAAAGATTTCCTAACCACTTAACTTTAGGGCACCGAAGGAACACTCACAATCTCAGAGCTCTATCTTACACGGGCCAGCTCACCGAATCACTGACTGTCTCATAGATAGATAGAAGGAACCAAAACAGGAATTACTAAAAAGCTCAACACCAAGGCATGGAAAGAACCCTCACACTTCCAGAAACTCTAACTTTACACCAGCTATCACACGGACCTCTCAGATTGATTCACTAACGGAAGGAGTAAATCAGATAGTTACAGAAGGTTAAACTCGAAGCATATGCACAACACCGAGACTCAATACTGACAGGCTAACAGAGGAACTCAACAGAAGGTTAGCCCCAAGGCGCAAGAAGAACACTCACCCAATTTAGAGGCTCTAACCTCATAGAGCTAGCACTCAAAGTTTACTGGCTGGCTCACTAACAAAAGAAGCAGAACAGATGATTATTGAAGGCTAAGCACGAAGGATCAGGAAGCACAGAAAGATAACCACTCGTCTTAAAAGCTCTAACTTGCTCGAGCCAACACCCAACCTCACAGGCAAATTCACTAACAGAACAAGCAAAGCACAAGATCATAGAAGACAAAGCTTAAAGGATTAGGGCAGCACTCGCACTCGTTGCTGACTGCCAAACCAAAAGAACATAACGAAAGGTTACTAAAGCTCAGCCTAGAGGCACAGAAGGAATGCTCAACTCTCTCAGAAGACGTCCTTCTACAAAGGACCAACCAAACAAATCTCTCGAACCCACACCACAAGCCACTCAGAACCAAAGCTCAACACACCCTCTGAAACATACACTGAAGCACCCATTGGCTCACATCACACAACTCAAAACTCTCAGCCAAGATTCTCACCCAAACGCAGAACTTCACAGTCTAAGCTCACACCATAACCCGCTCAGAACTAAAGCACAAACTACACTCCGGAACACACACTGAAGCACTCCTAGACACCCATCACTCAACTCAGACCTCACACACCAAACCCACACACAAACACAGAACATATAGACCAAGCGCACACCCGTACTCACATCACAACACATTACGTTACTCAACTCGTAGGCCATATCACAGCACATCCACCAAGAGCTAAAGCACACACCTAGCCCGATCGCACAACTGAAACACTCTTGAACCACGTCACAACTTATCACACAACCTATCCTCACCAGAAGTCACACACGTGACTCCGCACAGCACACTGCCCAATCAGAACACACAACTAAAAACAACCAAACTCACAATTTAGTTTCTCACACCATCCAAACTATTCCAATTCCACATGCCACATAACCCAAACAAATCTGACTAACACCTAGCACAGAAGACAACTCACACAACAAAACACACCACTGAAGCTCACAACTGAAACTTGCATTCGTCATCCTTTCCAAAGGACCCGACTCCCTCAGACTCAGACTCAAAGCACAAAAGCACACAGATAAACAGACACTACGCTTCCACTGCGCTACTCTGATAGCAGACAACCACAGAGCAGGCACACACTACAGACACCAGGTAGCAATCACAATCACGCAGCAGTTAGCACATAGCAAATAGCAGGCAAAGACATGGAAGCGTAGACAGGCAAACACCCACAAATCCAACGAAAACCAAACCTAGCTCTGATACCACTAAATGTAACGACCCCAAAACCACCCTAGGAGTTAGGGACGTTACACGCCGCGATCTATTACCTAATAACGCAAGGCTCTAACGAAACCCGAAACACGAAAAACGAAGCAACGTACACTTTATTAACTAAAAACAGATTACAAGGTCTATCCGACATTAATATAGAAGCCAAACCTTGTTACATAACCAGAATCACATTACAAAGGGCCTTAAGCCACGACAACAAATCAAAATGAAAGACGAAGCAAGAAAGCAGAGCGGAGTCTTCAAAGGAAACTTAAACCTGCAAATCAGACGGAAATAGGGGTGAGCCAAAATATAGCTCAGCAGGTGATAAACTTCATCAGCTAAGCATGCTCAAAACATATACTGAACATAATCGTGTACTAATACATAAGCTTAGCAAATCAGTCTGGAATTGTAACAAAAATAGAGAGAGAGTATAAGACTTTCAAATCAGAGGAGTGATAGGTCAGAACTAAAATAAAAGTTTGTCAAATCAGAGTAGAGAAGCAGAAACTGAGCAAACTGAACAGAAGTCTTAAATCAGAACAAAGCAAACCACAAACTCAGAAGTTCATATCAGAAGCTTAATCAAAACAAAGGTGGGACACTAGACACCAGCTGACACATCAGAAGGACTCACATAACGTCCTATGGATCCGAAGATCCCACAACAAAAGCCGTAGAGACAGCTATGGACCCGTCGGTCACTAAACATCCAAGTGACCCTGAGAGATAGAACAGAAGGGAACCCGAGGGAATAACAGAAGGAATTCCTGTGTAGCATGCTACGGGACAGCCAGACCCGACTATCCAAGGCTCAGAAGCTAAACATCTAGGTCTCAAAACATAAACTTTACAAAATGACGCAGAAGCCTTTAACAGATTAGAACGGAGGGCCGAAGCACATCAAACGGATCATAAGCCCTTATCAAAACAAAAGTCATACACTGACTAGCAAACACGAAAATCAACCTGAAGCGTAGAAGCTCAAACACTCTCTTAGAGCAAATCAGAGTTCCAAGGCTTGTTGAGAAGTTTCAAAATAAAGTACACATATACATGTGCTAAAACATATCATAACAGATAGTACTCGAAAAGAGTAATCCAACACCGCAAACGGCACTCAAAACGGAGCTAAAACGAAGAACTTATGCTAAAACAAAGGCCGGTCCGAACATACGTCCGACCTTGCATGTTCGGACCTAAATCGAGGGTCCGAAAATCTTCCGGCGTATGATGTCCGAACTTCAATGTTCGGACACATGTTCGGACATACCGAAAATTGCAAAATCAATTACGGAAAACAGCCAGAACCAAGCCACAAATCCCCCACAAAACATACATAATTTATTGTAGCAAATTAGCCAATCGAAAACACATTTCCACGGGGTTTTGACGCATCAAACACACATAAAAAGCATCCAAAAACATCATCACTAGAGAATCAAACAATTACATACAGAAAACTAACAAGAACGGAAATCCCCCGTGGTTGAACATACCCACCCGAATCCATTCACCACCTACCTCTCATCCGACGCTAAGCCATCTCTGTAGACTCTACAATCTGCTTCACTCGAATCCTCGCTCAGAATCACGAACACTCGAACACATCCAAAAGAACCAACGCCGGAAGGAGGAGCAAGGAACTTGAACGAGAAACAGAAACCCCCACTCGGAATTCCTAACTCGAGATTGACGGACTCGAATCACCAACGACGCTGCCAGCACTCTATTTGATCGATTTACAGAGAGGAAGAAGCAAAGGGAAGGAGAAGGGATATGCACGCAGAGCGGGAGTTGAGAGGGGAATGTTAGAAACTGACGCGAGGGAAAGATCGTGAAATCAAATGAAGGGGGAAGGAAAATAAGAATGAGGTATATTAAAAAGGAAGTTTAATTTCGACTTATTTAATTAATAGCAAAAAATAAAAAGGACCTTCCCTCCAACTTTGGATAATCAGCCATAAACGACATAATCCCACTAGAACGAAAAGAAGAATATTATTATCCCCCCTTTACAGAACCGAAATGAAATAAGAGTAGAACGAAATTAAATAAAAAAAAATGGGGCATAACACACGCAGCGGATACATACTTACGTAATGGGGGTGATACAATGTCGTTAGTCACCCACGTGACTAACAAGGCTACTGCTACTACATACAGCATCGGTCTGATGGACCGGAATCCCGAGTATTACACATCTATAATACATACTCCATTCATCAATCAAATACAACAATGCTCCATTCAATACTTACTCCTCCATAATTCATACAATACAATATACTTAACCGAGTCTACTAGGATCCTTATACAATTATAATATCTCTTCCAAGTTCATACATACTCAGTAAGAGCCTACATCTACCCATTCCTCACAACTACTTACTTTCTAAGTACAAGGGTGTGCCGCCGGTCTCTTACCTTGACCACATCCGCTCCGGGTACCTGCACACTAAAAACGTTCCCCCTAGGGGGTCAGCTTTCGCTGCGCATGATAACCGCATACCCCGCGTACTAGTGAGGGTACGCCGACCACTTGGTCGAATACATGCAGTTCATTTTCATTCAAACATACATGCATACATGCTCTTATACACAGTACAATAATACTTACGCAAGCTGATAAGTGCAAAACATATAGACTTTTTAGGGTTTAATCACCTTATTTATTGTAGCAATTTTAGTAATGTTTCTCACTTATCTAGGGTTTTTCCTATAAATATGTTGTTATATTTACTGATGTATTTTATGTGTTAAATTGTAGGAAAAATACCTAAAACATACATATGTTTATAAGGGATTAAAGATGGTCACGTGAGGAAGAACGTGCATGCATGAATTGCATGCAACCGCCCAATAAGGGGCGGACCACTCTGAATGGAGGCAACCGCCTCATATTGTGAGGACGGGAATAGAGAGTACCGCCCAATAAGGGGCGGACGAAACAGAGGCGACCGCCTCATACGAGGCGGACAAGAGACAGAGTGTACCGCCAGATATCAAGCGGACTCCACACACGAGACCGCCTATTAACATGCGGTTGAGACAGAGGAGACCGCTCCTTATCTAGCGGACACGTGTAAATCAACGGATAATCTTCTTCGCCGACTCGCTCTGCAACTTGACTCGCCTTATCGTTTTAGCAGTCGGCGCCTACCAAAAATCACGCACGCATTGCAGCCCTGTCCCCTGCGCAATCAATGAGCTGCAATCAATGGGGAGCTGCAATCATCGAGCTTAATCAATGAAGTTGATGCTCTGCTTCTTCTTCCTCTATAAATACAACACTCGTCTCATCTTCTTCAGTGTCCTTCCAGAGGTTCTGTCCGTGGTTCCTCTGGAGTTCCAATTCACACCATCATTCCATCTTCGTACCACTACACTTTCACTCACTCGTTCATCTTCATCTCTAATCTCCCGCTTCTCCATTTGTTTTCTTTTCATCTCATTAATTTCACCTCTAGTCTCACGTATTTAAATAGAAGACCAAACTATTTAATACGTTAGGCTAGAGTTCATATGCTTTGCGAATGATTATTAAGTTCTGTATTAATTATGCAATGTTTTTACTGGTTTTAATTTAATGAAGTTTGTTACGCTTAAAGCTCATCTCTCGCCTTTTTAATAAATGTCATGAGTTTATTAAATTGCTTGCTAAGTCTATTTTGATCAGACCAGGTGATAAATAGATAGGTTGATTAAGCCGTAAATCTGGAGAAAGCTCTATTATGATTTAATGAGTTAGTATTTTCAGATGCAATTATATTTCCTCGAATTTAATGTCCGTTTACATAAGAGTGCTCGAACCTTGATTAGACCGAGCATTTCTGGTAAACGAGTTCTTATGAGGCTATGACTTAGTCCTTAAGATAATTAAAGGAATTTTGCCAGACAATTATAATTAAACCAGTAGGAATAGCATGAAAGAGCAGATAATATTAATCTGAACCAGAGTCCCGTTTAGTTTATCTGTTAATTTAGTTTATTTTATCTTTCCTTTTATTTATAAAAAAACAAGTCAATTAATCCCCCCTCCTGTGACACGCTTAGGTACTTTAATATGTACATTAGTCCCGTGGTTCGATATCCGGTCGCTTACATTTCACTATACTACTGCGACCGGGATTTGTTTGCAGCCCGACGTTAATTTTGGGTTTTAATTTCTTTTCTTTAATTTTAATTACACCACTTAAACCACTCAGATTATAACGTCTGCAAAATGGCGCCGTTGCCGGGGACTAGATTTATTCTGGTTCCTAAGCCCCGGATTATTCACCTGTTTAATTATAAATATTTTGTTCTTTTTAATCTGTTAATATTATGTCTATAATATTTTGTTTATTGTTAATATTAATTTTCTACTATATTTTGTTAATAATAATTATCTAATAATCTGTTAATATTAATTAATTGGACACCTGACTCTGGACATATGACTACGGACACCTAACTTCTGACATCTAACTTCTAACTCTTATTAACATTTAATTTCCATTGTCCTTAGCATTTTATTTCCATTGTCTCTAACATTTAATTTCCATTGTCCCTAACATTTAATTTCCTGTGTATACTAATGTAACACCCCATCCAACATTAACACACTTACAATAAACTGCAGCGGAAATACAAACCTCATCACATTACTTAATTCGTTGGTGTTACACGCCGTTAGCCACCCACGTGGCTAACCAGGCTAATCCATATACATTGTACCGGTCTGATGGGCTAAATTCCCGAGCAATTACACATTGTTATCCCTTTCCATTAACAACAACAACAACAACATACACCCTTCAACTATACCGAGTATTTATAAACTGATGCCGACAACAATATCGGTCTTACTACACCTACTGTATATATACACTTAAATGAATACCCATGTACAATGACTACCCCGTTCTACTCTCGAACGGCTTCCAGCTCTCTGTACCTGAAATAGGAAAAGAAGAGAAAGGGTGGCCCCCAAGGGGCTCAGCACCTTTGCTGGTATGGTAATCCCGCAGCCCACATGCTACCGGGCCACGCACAACTAATTGTCGTCTTAGCATGCGGTTGATTATTTTAAATCATGCATGTAACAGTAACACACAACACTTAACATTTCGCCTCAATGGACTCAACAATCGGATAATACATCCTACTTAATAAGTCACTCATGGTATTCATCATCCCTAGAGTGTTCCTCCTCTAATGGAGCTACTTCCTTAATAGACGACACATACCCTTAAATCGGGTTATCCTTAAACGCCTCTTATCACAAACTGGGAATCATATCCATGATCCACACACTCCACATTATCAACCTACAACATACACTACATACAACACTTAACAACACTTTGCACGTTTCCACGTGCACAACATAATACCGCAATAGATATTGCATCACAACAAAAATACATAACATAACGGGAGTGGTTCTCTTAGGAACCGACCCAAACATTACTAATACACTGGTGAGCCTAGAGAATGTTGCCAGTCTCATGATAAGCTCGTTTACAATAACAACAACACTCATTACCGTCCTAATAATTGGACGAGTAACTTAAGTTAAGGCGGTTCGGGTTTGGAGGCCCGAACACACACACAAACACATGTTCCCCCTAAACCGATCATAAGTCAGAATAGCTAAGCTTTGGAGTAAGCTAATGGGAGATCATAACCCGTGAGGGAAACAACCATAACAAAGAGAAGGGTAAGGCTAGGAAGGATACCCTCTCCCAAACAACGCGCGACCGGCCAAACCGGATTCCTCACTACTGTTAGTACATACTTACTTTAGATATAGTTAGAACCCCACTATGGAGTCTATGACATCTACACATCCTACAGTATTACCACTGTGTTAGACACACAAGGGAGATCCCTACATTCACATACACATATCACACATTTAACACACGCATAGCCGTGGTTAGTACGTCCCATGGTTTGGGTCGTTTACTCCGAATACCGAACTCTCATGTGATCCTAGACTCAGTTAACTAAGGTTAACACTGCCGAGGTTAAATGGTATCGGAGTTGAACACGCCACATATATGAATTACTGTAAACTCATTACATGTTTTATCTTACAACGTGGCAAACATACAGAAAAACACATTGGCATCAAGCCGGTGTAATCCGGTAGGACACAGGTTGCAAGAAAACCATACCTGTCACCGGAGTCCACTTTACCACGTCCACTTATGTTCCTCGAGCAATTCTCGAACAACTGTTAACATCACATGTGTTTTTATTAACATTGGGGTAACATGTTTGTTTAAAGTCTAACGCTTATAACTTTTCCCCGTTAACTTGGTTAAATAACTTTACATTTTAACTTGTTTTACTTTCACATTTTATTACAACTTTTCACCCACTTAATTGTCATTAAAACTCACCTAACAAGTCCTTAACAACCTCAAAACATCATTAACCATCAATCCCCATCATTACACATCATTTCCATACCTTAAACAATGTTTTGGTCCATACAACACCTTGTCCGAACTTGTGTCCGGACTTCCCAAGTTCGGACACAAGCCGCGACCCAATACTGAAAACCATACACACGTCCGAACTTGTGTCCGGACTTCCCAAGTTCGGACACAGTTCGAGAGTAAATCCCAGATAGAAACAGTCACGTCCGAACTTGTGTCCGGACTTCCCAAGTTCGGACACAGTTCGAGAATGAGAAAATCCTTTACCCAACAGAGCCTGTCCGAACTTCCATGTCCGGACGGAAGTTCGGACACGGCAAAACATTCAATTTCCAAGTCTTTAAACACTTAACCAATTTCACCAAACTTCTCCTAAAGCTTCATAATGTTTCCTAACATCATTTGGCACATCAACACACCTTTAGCCATGTGCTAAACTCTTTAAATCACTCACCAAAACCATCTTATCATTCATAAATTTCTTACAAAATTCCTAGCACTTAGGATGTTTTCTCCTTAAGATTTCTAAGTGGTAGTTCACCAATAATGACCACTACACCAAGGTGTTTCCTCTACACCTTAACATCATCTCTCAACTCCTTTTCTTACTAAGTCCCTTTTCACAACTTCTTAAAAATTCCTTACTCAAAACCCTTACCTAAACATTTTCCCACCTTGCACATTATCATAACCTAAACCTTAAAACAAACTCCTCCAAGACTTAAATACATCCTCAAAACACACATTGAATTCCTAGAACTTCCAAGATAACACCTAAGTCCTTGCATCACTCTAAATCACCATAACAAATGTTTTCCTTCTCAAGTAAACCTTTCTTCACCTTTAACACTTCCTAGTTCACCAAAACCATTTAAAACACTTAGAACTTCTCACACATTTTCCCAAATTTGGCCATAGCTTCTCTTGTATATACTCACATCCAAACACTTAGGTTTTACCTTATTTCATTCAAAACACCTAAAATCCATCAAACACATTTTATACACAAACTTCACACATTAAGCACTACATCACAATATAGTGCATAACTTAAATTGCTTGGCACTTAGGCCCTTAAATAACATGGCTCTTAGGCCCTTAAATTACATAAACCTTAAACACTGAATTTCCCACATAAGTAATGCCTTTGACCTGCAAACATACACCAATACATATGTTCTTTTACTAGTCTCCTTGAGAGCATTTTACTAGCTCATTTGCCATTGGCTCCTTAGGTATTTTATTAAGCAAATCAAGCTCATTTTCCTAAGGCATTTAAACTACATTGAGGTAGCTTGTTTACCTCTTTTCCTCACAAATTTCTTTCTGTTTCCTTGTAAAACCGGTAAGGCATTTGGTTCCTTGCCAACTACTAAATTTACAAACAACATAATGAGTATTCAAGCTTTAAGCTCCATCTCATTGCAAACCCTAGGTTTACATTATTTCAAAACATTAATGTAGTTGTTTTACCTTAATCTTTGGAGGGTGTTTGAATATCTATGAAGAGAGGACTCCCCTAGTCCTTGAAGGATTCAAATGGAGCTGAACAAAGCAACACAAAGAGCTCCATCAATGAATATTTTCGGTCACACAAAACATGGAGGAAACTTGATTTTCTTTGAGATTCCTTACCTAGGAGCAAGGAGATCAATAATATGGGAAAGACAAGCTCAAGCTCCATCAATGGTGGAACTCCATGGCACCGGAATGGGGCTTTTGAAGTTTGAGAAGATAGAAAGGAGAGCTTGGTCTAACTAGAAGAAAGGTGGTCTTAGAATTAAATTTGGATCATGGAGCTAGAAGTTACAAGTGAAAGAAGATGGAGAATGGCATGGTTTGCTGTAGCAAAACCGATGGAGTTTGGGAGAAGATGAAGAAGCTACGGTGGGTGTGAGTGGGAAAGAAAGAATGAAGATTGGAATTGCTTTTGAAAGATATTTACATGTTATAAAGGTAACTTCTACTTTTCACTTACTTTTCCTTCTTTCTTTAATTTTTATTAGCTCATAGTGGTGAGTCACCACATGATAAAACCGGCCCCCATATAATTAGAAGGGTGTTTTGGTCTTTATTTGTCAATTTAATTACTTAACACAACATATGTTACAAACTAGCTTATAAAAATCACTATTCACCGAAACAAGGCACTTAGAAGTGAAATTTTTGATTTCCCATTAATATAGCCACCCAAATGTGATACTATATAGTACACATGTTAATTAAAGAGTAATGATGGACATTTAGCCATTCAAAACTCATTTACAAGACAATTTTCAAAAACGTGCTTTAAGACTCCTTAAAGCACTTTTTGTGTTTTAACTTGTTTTCAAGCTTGGTTTTCTTTGGTAATTGATTTAATATGTTCATTAACATATTTATAAGGTATAGGTATGACCATTAGGTCTTATACAAATTTATCCCAAGCTTAGAGCACATTTTTGCTCATATTGACTTTACGGTATCTTCTTGTGTTTTATTTGGTTTAACTGTCCACCAAGGTTTCCTAAGGACTTATTTAGCCTTATTAAATCATAATTGAATATTATTAAGTCTTGGTAGGCTCTTTGGGTCCTAACCAAGTTCACTCATAGCTTAGAGCATGTTTTTGCTCAAACTGTGTCTTAGTGTTTATTGTGTTTACTATGGTTTAAGTTGTACACTAACGTTTCTAAGGCACTTTTAGCCTTTATATAACATAGTTTGATATTTAAACCACATATCAAGGTTTGGGGTATTTCAACTAACTACTAACTTATAATTTCTGTCATTCAATTTCCTGTCATTTCTTTCCATTGTCTCTAACTACTAACGTTAATTATTCTGTCAACTAATTACATTAACTTCTAATTTTATGTCATTATTTACTAACCTATACTTTATATTTCTGTCTGTTACGAATGAAAGCGAAAAAAAAAATAAATCGAACAAGGTCTTGTCCGCCAGATATCATGCGGACACCACACAAGGACTTGTCCGCCACTTACCACGGGACTCCACACACGAGACCGCCTCGCGGACGTCTCCACTTGTCCGCCACTTAACTAGCGGACGGCACAACTTACCGCCTGATAACTAGCGGACGGACTTCGCAAATAATAATAAAAAAAAGAGATTCAAACGCCGCGTTTTGCAATCTGTTCTTCCCCAAATTAGAAAGAGCTCGAGCCGGGTACAGAGGAGAACGAACAAGCGCGCAACTCCCCTCCTCTTCAATTCAACACAACTTCCTCAATTCTCCACCAAATTACGCAAGGTTAGTACCGAAATCTTTGTTTTCAATCTTAACGTCTATAGTTTCAAATCACAAAAAATGAACTACACTAGGAGAAATTAAGGACTGAACTTTCGAACCCTAGGTCGACCCGTTCGAAAATTCGAGCTTAATATGTGATTTTTTGTCTCAGATTCTTCTTCATAAATCAATTATACATACACAAGGTTAAAACTACACTGATTATATTTAAATTTGTGGTTTGGATGAATTCAAAATTTAGGTATATGTAGATACGGGACTTGCTATGAAAATAGCATTCTCCAATTGTATGCCTTGTTTTATTAAACGAAAGAATTTATGATTATAGGTTGTTATATGTGGATTTATGTGATAACGGTATTAAATTACCTTGCGTTTGACTGAATTAATTGTGGAGAATCGTAGATTTTTAGGGGAGGTTCTGTCGATTTTTCGACAGAATTTAGTTGTATAATTATTCTGTTTTATTTCATATGTATTTCTTGTTTTCTATTTTTGTTAATATTACTAAAATGTTTATGTCAAATATAATGCTTGTTAATAATATAATTTTTATGTTGTTTTAATTTAATATTATGTTGCTATTAATATTAGTTTTATGTTCCTTTTGTTTATAATATGTTAACTCTTAATGTTTTATTTTATGTAGTACTTTATTGTTGTGTACTAACATTTTGAGACTTATACTGTTTAAAACCTTATCAAACTTCTGGAAGGGAACAGTTCGGTTGCTTATGTTTTTATTTTATGTAGTACTGTATTATTTTTGCTTAAAGTTATTTATGCCTAATTATTTAGTTTATCATATTTTTATTTTTTTTGGTTGCCACTTGAGTTCTGCTGGCTATATATGATTTTCTTTTCAGAATAAATATTCGAACATATAGTGAACTCGCCTATGGGGAGCAACTCAGTTGCTCTAGGAATCGATACCTTTGGTTGAACACTTGCGCGAACTTAAGTGTGGGAACGTCTACCCCTACTAAAGCTCTAAGTGTGAGGAAGGACCTTCCTCAATCTACGATACAAGGGGAGTTTCAGTTCTTCCTTTATTTATTAATGTTCAACCCGTATTTATTTAATCCTTATGAGTATGTATAATTTGAAAGGTCATTTTCTTGATTTTAATTCTGAACAATGAGGACATTGCTCCTCTTAATGTGAGGAAGGAGAGACCTTCCCTGAAATTATGACAGTAGTTCGATAATGCCACACTCACTTTTTGCTACTCTAAACTGCCTAAATTTTAAAAAATTGATAAAAAGAGAAAATAATGTAGAAGTGTCTGAAATTATGTCAAGTGACAACTGAAAGATGGTTTTATTAAAGGAGTGTATAATATTTTCCATCAAATATCATTCTTCATCAAAAATATGAAGATCTATAATTGTAGAACCAATTTAGTTTAGCTTGGGATTATGGAAATACTTGTGGAAAGTCAAGGAAAGAAAGGATAAAGACAAGGTACTCCACTGTTTATGAATTTTTTCTAACCAAAAACAGGCCTCGTCTATCCGGTTATTAAGTTCTTTGGGGTGCTTTAACACCTATCTACCTAAGGTCTCGTGACCTGGGATAGAAGACCCAACACCGTTACAAGGATAGAGAGAAAAGTCTGGGGTACAGAAAAATAATGCAATTCAAAAAAATTATTATAAAAATAATATGTGCTTTGTAAATACAATTTGCACATTAAAAAAAATATAAATAATAAATTGCAATTATATTTATGAACATGAGTACGTGGTGTTGAAAGGTATTGCGGAATAAGGCATACTTCACACCCCTTGTCATCCCGGTTTGGAGAATGAAATTGGTTGGAAATCCCAGGTTAATCTAACTTGTTTTCTGCAGTCTAGTTTTTTCTATGCTTTTTATTAAATTGTTCTTCTTCACTGTTTATAAAAACCTACTTCTAAG
This sequence comes from Limonium bicolor, assembly GCA_023374045.1. Taxonomy (NCBI): domain Eukaryota; kingdom Viridiplantae; phylum Streptophyta; class Magnoliopsida; order Caryophyllales; family Plumbaginaceae; genus Limonium; species Limonium bicolor. The sequence continues at coordinate 176,533,246 of CM041781.1, forward strand.
AGCAGAATTATTCTCTTAAATTGTCACTTGTCTAAATTCCCTTCTACACTTATTTAATCTTGTTTATTATTTTGGCTTAGAGATAATTATATTCCTTATTTGCTTGAGGACAAGCAAAAATCAAGTGTGAGGAAGTTTGATAAGTGCACAACATATAGACTTTTTAGGGTTTAATCACCATATTTATTGTAGCAATTTTAGTAATGTTTCTCACTTATCTAGGGTTTTTCCTATAAATATGTTGTTATATTTACTGATGTATTTTATGTGTTAAATTGTAGGAAAAATACCTAAAACATACATATGTTTATAAGGGATTAAAGATGGTCACGTGAGGAAGAACGTGCATGCATGAATTGCATGCAACCGCCCAATTAGGGGCGGACCACTCTGAATGGAGGCAACCGCCTCATATTGTGAGGACGGGAATAGAGAGTACCGCCCAATAAGGGGCGGACGAAACAGAGGCGACCGCCTCATACGAGGCGGACAAGAGACAGAGTGTACCGCCAGATATCAAGCGGACTCACACACGAGACCGCCTATTAACATGCGGTTGAGACAGAGGAGACCGCTCCTTATCTAGCGGACACGTGTAAATCAACGGATAATCTTCTTCGCCGACTCGCTCTGCAACTTGACTCGCCTTATCGTTTTAGCAGTCGGCGCCTACCAAAAATCACGCACGCATTGCAGCCCTGTCCCCTGCGCAATCAATGAGCTGCAATCAATGGGGAGCTGCAATCATCGGCTTAATCAATGAAGTTGATGCTCTGCTTCTTCTTCCTCTATAAATACAACATGTCTCATCTTCTCCAGTGTCCTTCCAGAGGTTCTGTCCGTGGTTCCTTTCCAATTCACACCATCATTCCATCTTCGTACCACTACACTTTCACTCACTCGTTCATCTTCATCTCTAATCTCCCGCTTCTCCATTTGTTTTCTTTTCATCTCATTAATTTCACCTCTAGTCTCACGTATTTAAATAGAAGACCAAACTATTTAATACGTTAGGCTAGAGTTCATATGCTTTGCGAATGATTATTAAGTTCTGTATTAATTATGCAATGTTTTTACTGGTTTTAATTTAATGAAGTTTGTTACGCTTAAAGCTCATCTCTCACCTTTTTAATAAATGTCATGAGTTTATTAAATTGCTTGCTAAGTCTATTTTGATCAGACCAGGTGATAAATAGATAGGTTGATTAAGCCGTAAATCTGGAGAAAGCTCTATTATGATTTAATGAGTTAGTATTTTCAGATGCAATTATATTTCCTCGAATTTAATGTCCGTTTACATAAGAGTGCTCGAACCTTGATTAGACCGAGCATTTCTGGTAAACGAGTTCTTATGAGGCTATGACTTAGTCCTTAAGATAATTAAAGGAATTTTGCCAGACAATTATAATTAAACCAGTAGGAATAGCATGAAAGAGCAGATAATATTAATCTGAACCAGAGTCCCGTTTAGTTTATCTATTAATTTAGTTTATTTTATCTTTCCTTTTATTTATAAAAAAAACAAGTCAATTAATCCCCCCTCCTGTGACACGCTTAGGTACTTTAATATGTACATTAGTCCCGTGGTTCGATATCCGGTCGCTTACATTTCACTATACTACTGCGACCGGGATTTGTTTGCAGCCCGACGCTAATTTTGGGTTTTAATTTCTTTTCTTTAATTTTAATTACACCACTTAAACCACTCAGATTATAACGTCTGCACAAGCATACATACATACACTTCATTTCATACAAGGAATACAATACAACCATCCAATACATACTTACCTTCTTCCGATTTACATATACACATTACATACACAATATGCAATGCTTTGTTAGTTTCATTGGTCCACCCGGGTTAATCGGGTGGAGATTACTCTTTTACTCGTTACTCCATACATACACATACATACTCATACTCATACTTGTACTCATACATACTTACTCTTACTCATGTTAAGCCGGTATGGCCTCTGGGCAGGGACTACACCGTCCCACCACCAGGCTTTACTTGGTTCACTAATCCAGGATGCAACCCACTTAAGGGATTTGGGCCGTGGACCAGCTTACGAACCAGGAATCGGATCCAACCTCTTGTGTCTCCTCATCCTCACGCGTGGCCGAAGCTATATCGGACTTCTACTCATTCCAATTTACTCACTTAAGTTAGGAGTTAGGTAGTTAGGAATTAGTAGAAGTCAAGATCCAACCACATACACAAATACATTATTCATATACACATCCATACAAATACAATACAATATACAAGTACACTACAAGGTACAATTACACATCATCATCATTCATCTATTTCATGAATTATACAAACTATTATTCAAGACAAATATCGAGAACAATGTAAACAAGCACAAGTAAGTGCAATATAATCCGATTCATGCATTTATCTTATTAGGTGGTCAAATAAGCACACAAATCGGGGTAACCAGATTACGATACAGGGCATGAAGAAATCATACCTTTTTCTGAAATTTACTTTATCGGGTGTCTCCTTGTTCCTTAGTCCTTACTTGTTCCTCGAGTCCTAGTCTCGAACCAATGACTACATGCCAAATGGTTCAATCAATACTAAGTCTTACAATACATATATAATTACTACTCCCACACTTACCCCGTTATCCCGTTGTTTCGGTTTAACTTAATGTTCATATGCCTACAACTTTCTTACCTATCTCCCCAACTTGTTTATACCTTTAATGGTCCTTAAACATCATTATTTAAGTACTAATTATCTTATACTATCATTACCATTCACTTCCTTACCTTATAAACTATTTAAACAACTTATTTTTAAAATTCCGTGTTGGTCCGGGACCTTTTCCAGGTCTTAAGTCCCGGACCAACATGTGATCACTACTCTCGGCCTGTTTTCATTTATGGTTTGGGACCTTATACATAAGGTAAGTCCCGGACCCAAAGCCTTGCACCCTCTCGAATGAGATTTTAATTTGGTCCGGGTCCTTGCACATAAGTCAAGTCCCGGACCCATACTTACAGGAACTCTCGGCCTATTTTACAGGGGTGGTCCGGGTCCTTGTATGGGACTTAAGTCCCGGACCACCACCTGCTGTAACTCTCGGTATGTTTTTACACCCTGGTCCAGGACTTAGTCCTGGACTTAAGTCCCGGACCCTGCTACAGATTCAACAGGTTTTGCATTTTCCAAAAACTGTTACATTCTACACTTTGCCTAGTTAATTCCTAAATGTTCCTACACTTAATCCTACATGTTTAAGCACCTAATTAAGCTTCTAAACATGCTCAAATCCATTACTAATCCATTACTCCTTTTCATACCATTCCACACACATATTTTCTACATTTTCATTCCAGCACTTACCACTTTTCCTTAGTTGTGTTTTGCTACAGATTTTGATTCTTATTTGCTCCGTACCTAGTTCCCTCTCCCAATGCCAATTTACCATCCCAATCCATTTCCAAGCAATTACAATATCTATACCCAAGTCCAACACTCTTCTTACCAATCCTTACTCACCAATTTTTCCTAACTTCTCCATTGCATTTTTATACACTTTGCTACAGATTTTGCACTTCTTATTTCTTATACTACAACTACCACTTTGTGAGCCTCGATTTTAAACCCTATCCTATGTGGATTAACTTGATTGGGATCTAATCGGGTTTTAGGTCCACTTATAGCCTAAGATTAATAACTATGTCATATAACAATAATTATTAAAACCTAAGCTAGCTCACTGGAACCTATTACGAGTCGCCACCTAATTTTAACCTAGATCAAATTAGGTAAGGAGAGTTCGGGTTCAGGGGCTTGATATTCGACTTAATTAGGGTTCAATTACTTTCATTACCCTTCCTAGGTCGTTTTTCCTCTACTTGGTTCAATTACGGCTTTCTACAAAGTTGTTTTTAACCTAGGTGCGCGCTTCTGTTTTTTTTTTTTTTTAACGTTTTTTGACAGAAAATTAAAGTGGAAATTAAAATTACCTAAACTAGGATTTCGGAGGCAGAATTAGGTCAAATTTTGTTTCCATCCGTAGCCACGGACCTAATGTCCGAGGCCACGGACCCCAGTTAACCTATATGAATATAAAAGTCGAATTAAACATAAAACAGAAAATTGAAAAGTCCGGGGCCACGGACAGGCTGTCCGTGGGCCCGGACATTATTAGAAAACCTAATTTTTTTAAATTTAAAAATCCCGCCGCCATTCCGTGGGCGTCCGAGCTTACGGACAGGGAGTCCGGGACCCTGGACATGACGTCCGTGGGTGCGGACCGCCTTCGGACGGCGGCGTTGAGGCTGTTCCCGAAGGTGTTTTTGGCTCAAATTTTATGGGTGTGTAGCCTGAAGGATGTACAAGACGTTAGTGATTGAAAGTTTTCAATTTGAATTCGAATTAAGCACGAAACTTAGCAAACAATTTCTTGGACAGAAGCTTAAACAAACAGCAATACAGAAGCGTAGAGGGGTTAGTTTGAGCCCAAATTTTGAGGCAAACAGATAATACCGTGGAGAGTTAGGAAAGTGGGATTTCTATTTCTACCGGTTTTTTACCTTTGGATTCACGGTGATTCTTCACACCGGGATTCGTCGAGTGCTCCGTTGATGGCAGACCCGAGAGATTTCGAACCAAGCTTCTGGTTGTTGGTTGTTCTTGCTTCTTGCTTCTTCACGTTTTGGTGGTGTTTTTGTGGGGTTTTTGATGATTGATGATGTTGTGGGAGTGAAAAATATGTTTTGGGTGTTTGTTGATTTCGGTGTTTGTTGATTGGCTCTGGATTCAAAAACGTGGAGAAAGAGCGACGGCTGCCTCTTTGAGAGTCTAGGGTTCTTAGGTTTATTTGATCATAGGATAAGGCTCCTTATATAGGCTTCCTTAAAGATAGAAAAATCCGGTAAAAACCGAGATTTACCGACGTTTTAGCTCAAGGGCTTCCAAAAGGAATTTGATTATGAAATTTTACACGTGGGTAAAGGATGATATTTCTGAATTTTCTAAAGTGGAATCGAATTTTTTGGATATTGGAATATTTTTAAATTCAATTTCTCGTCAGTTTCAGTCAGAAATTGCTAGAAAATTATTGGAAACTCGAAAAATAAAATTCCAACGCCATTATGCCCAAAATGTCATCCTCTATCTTGGGTTAAAATTTCAAAGAATTTTGAACTGATTTGACCCTTATTTGGAGGAGAGAGAAAGCCTATAGGGGGCTTAGGAGCCTTGAAAAATTACGAAAGTGCCCCTGGAGATGACTAAGCTGCCCCTGGTACTCTGAAATGTTCCGATCGAACTGGGAACCCTCGCTACTTGACCAAACTAGCCTATTAGTAGAGACTCTCTTGGGGGGGGTTGAAATTTTGGGTATAACAGATTGCCCCCCGTCAACTAGACTTTGTAATGGAAATGAGATGGCTAGTTGATGCTTGAGTGATACCCCCAAAATTTTGGATCTTAAAAGACCCCACATGCAATTGAAGTCCGACAAGTTGTGTCGAGCTTTCTAAGGCGCTGACTACCTATGAGTAAAGTGGAAGGGATGTCAAGCGATTCTAAGGCGTTGACTACCTATGAGGATGATACGATGTCAAGCTATTCTAAGGCGTTGACTACACCTATAATGACTGAAATGATGTCAAGCCATTCCAAGGCGTTGACTACCTAAAATGTGAAAATAAGATAATGTCAAGCGATTCTAAGGCGTTGACAACCTAACGAGTGAAAATTGGGTGGTATGCAAATGCGAGAATGCTGAAATGCTAGTGACGCTGATGATGCTGGCGATGCTGATGATGCTGACGATGCTGATGATGCTGATGATGCTCGGATGCTTCTGGGGACCGAAACCCGTCCCAATGCTCCTGGTTGGTATACTATGGGGACTTATTGCCTCTGCCCACCAACTGGGGTGCTGGGATAACTTCTAGATTACCAAGGGGACTTATTGCCACTGCCCACTAGTTGTTTCTCCCAAGAAGTTGACATTAAGATGGGGACTTATTGCCTTTGCCCCGCCAACTTAGATCACGCTCTGTCTCGTACTTGTCTCGCACTGGATGATGACGATAGGTCTCGCACTGATGAAGATGATAGGTCTCGCACTGATGAAGATGATGGGTCTCGCACTAACGAAATTGATGGTCTCGCACTGATGAAGATGCTTGGTCTCACACTGAAGTCTCGTACTAAATGGATGAAGAAAAAGCTGGATTCCGCACTGATTTTGGGTTGCGCACTGAATGAATATGTCTTGTACTAAAGTCTTGAAAATGATGGGTCTCGCACTGATGAAGATGGTAGGTCTCGCACTGAAGGAAAAGATGGGTCTCGCACTGAATGAAGATGCTAGGTCTCGTACTGAATGAGGAAACTGCAGGGCCTCGCACTGTTTTGGGTCTCAAACTAAAAATGAGTTAGGAAGATAATGGTCTCGTGCAAATGATGAGAACTGATTACTGGAGTGCCAAACATGGCAATGATGATAAGATGTATGCAATCAAGATATATGAAAGATACTCGTTCAAAACAGGAAACTGTTGGAAAAGGTGCCGAACTTGGCAATGCTTGAGAAAAACCCTGCTGAAAAAGGAAAGTGAAATGATCATTTCCTGACTAAAAATTTCAAATCTGCAATTTGCTTCTTGAAAAATGAACATGCCATTGGTGGAAGTGTGTGGTGTTTGTTGTGGTGCTGAAGGCTTTTGCCGGTGTTCAGGATTTGTGACAGACCTGGGATTGGGTTGTGATTTTGGATGGAGGTCAGGGTTATGACGGGCCTGATGTTTTTGTGGAGGTAAGGCCAATGACGGGTTTGAGAGTGTGTGTGTGGTGGTAAGGGCTTATGTGTGCCTGTGGTGGGATGGTGGTGCTCGAGCTTTGGGTTTTAATTGGTGCTGACATGGCAATTGTTGGAACCAACAATTGCCCCCAGTATTTTTTCCTTAGGACAATCTGAGCTAGAGTTCATGGCAATCGATCGGGACGATCGATTGCCCCCAGTATTTTCTTTGATTAAACATGCGAACAAGTCTCACCCTCACAGGGTCGAGGCTTATGCTTTGATGTGGTGCTCCCTAACCTACACTCGATGTGGTCGGTGTTTGCACTCATTTCTCGCTCATGGTCATAACTTCTAAACCATTGAATTCGATATTTGATGGATTTACGCATTTGATCTGTTACTTTCACGTGATTGGACACACAACTATCAAGTCGGAAGTCTTTAAAGCTTATAACGTGGCCATAGGGTGTGATGAAAGACGACGGGATCATGGAGGGATATTTGAGGTATGTGGAGCTTAAATGGGTGACCAAAGCTGCAACTTGCGTCTTCTCTCAGATTCATCTTCCTTGTCTTGAAGTCGTCTAACTGCTTCATGTTGACGTTGTTTTTGAGCTTCTGGACCTGGACTTTTGGAGTTGTCTTAACTTTTTGTTTTTTCATTTTGGACGTATTCGAGGCAATTCGGGTTCGCCTTTTTGTTTTATCCTTTCTTGACTTTGCCTTTGGGGTTCTTGTGTTTCCCGGTTTTGGGCTTCGAGAGCTGTTTTGATGTGAGCTCTTTTGATCCTGTGTCACTCTGGGACCATTTACGGATCACTTCGTCATGCTGATAGCGGCATTGCTTCTTCGGACTGATGATAATGTTATCCGAGAGTCGGGCTCCTTGCTTCCTTTGGTCACCGGGTCGGGCATTCATCATTGGCTGGGTTATTTTGTGGTGTTCATATTATCGAAAAGGGATATATGAAAGGCTCAGCGGGGGTGCCTAGGGTTTAATGTCAGGGTTCACAAGTTTTTTGGCTATGTGGTGCTGTACCTAGGTGCTTCGTCATTCCTGATAGTTGTGTATCCGCTCTTTGTTACTTTTCGCAGATCTAAGAGTAAATTTACAAATTATCTCCTTCGGTCAGAGTTATGCCATTTATCTCACCTTTGAATGTGGTCTTACCAGAGTCGTGTAAAAATGACACGCTCGTTCACTCATGGTTTTCCCACTCAAGACACTCTCGTGAGATTTTCACTTGGAAACTCGTTCGCACATTTAAACAAAAGATAAAAGACGACGAACTTAAACTTAGATTGCCCCCAGTATTGATTTGGGGTTTGTGACAACAATTCGATAGATGTGGACTTTGAACCTCTTTGTGGGTTGTTTGGATATTATAGGGTGAGTTGTGGTGTTTGGTTAGGCATGTTCAAATTTTTAGAAACAAGAGACAAGCCGTTCCATTGCATAGTCAGAAAATGATTGCTTCGTGATCCTTTTCCTTAAAAAACTATTTTGTTTTCCTTCTTTTTTCGATGAATGAAAAATGGTTTGTACAGGAGTTGTGAAAATGGAACTATGATTTTATTTATGAATCATGAAAGAAACGTAAAGATTACAATCAGAGGTGACTGAAAACTAACTAATAAGCTACTAGGAAAATTTGAAGATGCAAGAAAACGATCTGCACACTTAGAAAAATTGGACTCCTTGCTCGAGGAGGTCTTGAATCTTGTGCTTCAATGCTCGGCAATTGTCAGCATAATGGCCAGGCAACTGATGGTAGTGGCAGAATTGATTAAGATGCCTCCCCAAATGAGTGGTTCCTGGCCGAGGGGCCAGGGGCTGTAGCAGGTTTCTCTTCTGAAGCTCTTCAAACGCCTGACTTGGTGCTCGGCCAATGTTGGTGAATTCCCTTTGCGATGAGTCTCGGCGTGGTAAGGGTACTGTCCTAAGGTTTTGATGCGGAGATCTAGGTCGTTGAACCATATTCACTTCTGGGAAACTGCTTTGAGCGCAAGCTACTGTCTGAAGATAAGCCTTTTCTGGTCCTGGCTTAGATAATTTGGAGCCACTGCCGGAGTTTCTTGAGCACTCGAGCTCCAAACCTTCCTTATGAATCCTTTCCTCTAGAATACCGACTTGTCCCATCAACATGTCCAAACTCGGAAAGTACATAAATTTTAGCTCATGGTTGTGTTGTTTTCGCATGTTCTCAATTATCATGCGGATTTGCTCCTGCTCGTCCATTCTGGTAGGCATGGCTGCAGCCTTTCTCCTCCAACGCTTTGAAGTCAGACATGGACTCACCGTCTTTCTGTCGAGTTCCTGCCAGATCGATTCTGGTGACCTCGAGGTTCTTAGCATACTCGAAATGATTTAGGAAAGCCTCGCAAACCTCCTCGTAGGTTTTGGTATTCATCTTCTGAGTGAGATACCAACGCTGAGGAGTCTCGTCTAGATAGCGTGCGAAAACTTTGGCTTTTTGCATATCGTTGAGCCCCAAGATGGACATTTCTCGGTCGAACATAGCAAGTGAATCTGTGGATCCGAGGAACCCTTGTACAAAGCGAGTGCAGGCAGCTTCAGCTTTAGGGGAAGATCAACTTCGGGATACGACGCCGTGGAGAAATAATCGAAGCCAGCTGGTTTGTTGGTTTTTCTATGCGCTCAATCCTTTTCAAAACCCTTTTGACCTCTGCAGCTAGCTGGTTGTCAGGAACATCCTTCCCCATACGTGTTTGAGGATCTTGGGCCCTAACAGAGTCAATCTCGATGTAACTACGATTAAGATTTTCATCCACAAGCTTTTCCAGAGTGTGCTGATTTCTCCTGGAGATTAGCCTTACTCCTCAGTTCCTCGACAATGGACTCCAAGACCTTGTACCCTTGCAGCACAGCGGCCAACTGGGCCTCGGTGTTGATCGGATTTCCTCCTTCTGCCATATCTGGATTCGGGCTTGCCTGTTTCCAAGAAGTCCATTATTAGCTAACAAGAGGAAGTGGGTTGAAAGACACTAAGGTGATAATGACACTTCACAAGGTAGATCGAAACAGGCTTAGGCTGAAAGCAAGTGGGCCAAGATACCCAGAAAATGAGGTGCTTGGGCTGAAGTATCTCTCAGGCTATGAACTGGAATTTGGACTGAAATGTAAACAGATGGCTTTGATTGGGCCTGAGAGGTGACACCTAGATCTAGGGTTTTGGGCCAGGGCCCGAATAAGAAGTCTGCCTAGATTAGAATGAGCCCTTGGGCCGGAATGTGTTTGGGCCTAGAGCAAAGCACATGGGCTGGAGTGGTCCCTAAATCACAAATGAGCCTAACTTTCTTTGGGCCAGAGAAGATGGTTGCTAAACCGAAAAAGATTTTATTTTCAGGCTTGTGGTTATTTCAAGTTCATGTGGATTTTTTTTTGGGCCTAGAACTAATTGGATAATTCAAATTGGGCCAGAAGAGAAATCACCTAAGTCTAAGCTTTTGGGCTGAAGCCCGAACGACTCACATATTAAACCAAACAGGACCTCTGGGCCAAACAAGTAGACCGCCAATTCGGGTTGGGCTAGGTTAATGTAGGAGAAGTTCCTATCAACTCTAGGCTAGGTAATGGACCGATCATACAAGCAAACAGGCTCACACAAATTCAACATGTCCTCACTAGATGTTTAAATCAACCGGGTATGGATCGATCCGGAGAGGTGCTTGGGGCTTGGGCCCAGGTCACCACAAAGGAATAGGGCTTGCACGCTATTCTCTTTGGGCTTCCCCACTTTTTTCACATCACCTGAAGGTGTGCGTCTACGGCCGGGTCTTTGACTGACCAAACAATGGGCTTGGTAAGGACACTGCCAGGAAAACGCTTGGGGCTAAGGCCCAGGTATTAAGGGGATGTGGTTAGACGACATCCTCCTCTTTTCCCCGCTTATTCACATCACCTAAAAGGTGTGAGTCCCTGACAGGGGACCCTAGATGGGTCCCGGGGTGAAACTGGTTTGTGTGGGCCCTCGCTCTCATATGATGCAGGGGTGCAAAAATTTAAAGTGCGCACGAAAGTAAACAAACAAAGTAATAAAGCCATAAATAAACAATTTTTCGAGTTAAGCCCTCTTTCTTAAAATTAAACAGGTTAAAGTTAAGAATTCGTCCCCAGCAGAGTCGCCAGTCTGTGAGCCTCGATTTTAAACCCTATCCTATGTGGATTAACTTGATTGGGATCTAATCGGGTTTTAGGTCCACTTATAGCCTAAGATTAATAACTATGTCATATAACAATAATTATTAAAACCTAAGCTAGCTCACTGGAACCTATTACGAGTCGCCACCTAATTTTAACCTAGATCAAATTAGGAAAGGAGAGTTCGGGTTCGGGGGCTTGATATTCGACTTAATTAGGGTTCAATTACTTTCATTACCCTTCCTAGGTCGTTTTTCCTCTACTTGGTTCAATTACGGCTTTCTACAAAGTTGTTTTTAACCTAGGTGCGCGCTTCTGTTTTTTTTTATTTTTTAACGTTTTTTGACAGAAAATTAAAGTGGAAATTAAAATTACCTAAACTAGGGTTTCGGAGGCAGAATTAGGTCAAATTTTGTTTCCGTCCGTAGCCACGGACCTAATGTCCGAGGCCACGGACCCCAGTTAACCTATATGAAAATAAAAGTCGAATTAAACATAAAACAGAAAATTGTAAAGTCCGGGGCCACGGACAGGCTGTCCGTGGGCCCGGACATTATTAGAAAACCTAAATTTTTAAATTTAAAAATCCCGCCGCCGTCCGTGGGCGTCCGAGCTTACGGACAGGGAGTCCGGGACCCCGGACATGACGTCCGTGGGTGCGGACCGCCCTCGGACGGCGGCGTTGAGGCTGTTCCCGAAGGTGTTTTTGGCTCAAATTTTATGGGTGTGTAGCCTGAAGTGTACAAGACGTTAGTGATTGAAAGTTTTCAATTTGAATTCGAATTAAGCACGAAACTTAGCAAATAATTTATTGGACAGAAGCTTAAACAAATAGCAATACAAAAGCGTAGAGGGGTTAGTTTGAGCCCAAATTTTGAGGCAAGACAGATAATACCGTGGAGAGTTAGGAAAGTGGGATTTCTACCTGTTTTACTTCGGATTCACGGTGATTCTTCACACCGGGATTCGTCGAGTGCTCCGTTGATGGCAGACCCAAGAGGATTTCGAACCAAGCTTCTGGTTGTTGGTTGTTCTTGCTGTTCTTCACGTTTTGGTGGTGTTTTTGTGGGGTTTTGATGATTGATGATGTTGTGGGAGTAGAAAAATATGTTTTGGTGAGATTTCGGTGTTTGATTGTGGCTCTGGAGTTCAAAAACGTGGAGAAAGAGAGACGGCTGCCTTCTTTGAGAGTCTAGGGTTCTTGAGGTTATTATTTGATCATGGGATAAGGCTCCTTATATAGGCTTCCTTAAAGATAGAAAAATCTGGTAAAAACCGAGATTTACCGACGTTTTAGCTCAAGGGCTTCCAAAAGGAATTTGATTATGAAATTTTACACGTGAGTAAAGGATGATATTTCTGAATTTTCTAAAGTGGAATCGAATTTTTTGGATATTGGAATATTTTTAAATTCAATTTCTCGTCAGTTTCATTCAGAAATTGCTAGAAAATTATTGGAAACTCGAAAAATCGAAATTCCAACGCCATTATGCCCAAAATGTCATCCTCTATCATGGGTTAAAATTTCAAAGAATTTTGAACTGATTTGACCCTTATTTGGAGGAGAGAAAAGCCTATAGGGGGCTTAGGAGCCTTGAAAAATTACGAAAGTGCCCCTGGAGATGACTAAGCTGCCCCTGGTACTCTGAAATGTTCCGATCGAACTGGGAACCCTCGCTACTTGACCAAACTAGCCTATTAGTAGAGACTCTCTTCCGGGGGGGTTGAAATTTTGGGTATAACACACTTCATCACTACTAAACATACCTACTCAATCCAACATACACCTTGGTTCTCCCATTCACCAAGTCATTCTTAAATACATGATTCCTACCAAAATTTCACCATAGTTCACCTGCTTTTCTTACTTCTCCACATACACACTTTTTCATCAAGTTCATTCCTAATCTAGCCACACCCATACAAGGGTCCTACCAGCACTCAAATCAATAACAATACTCCAATACTTCCATCAAACAACAATATCAATACCAATACACAATACTTGGCTCTAAGGCCTACAATCCAAATACAAGCTCACAATTACTCAAACTTCCACAACTACAATTCTAATACAATGTTTTGGGTTCTTTAAATTGGTTACCCATCCCCATTACTCCAATGCATTAAATTTACCATTCAAGAAAGAGCTCTAACCTTAAGCTCTCATTTTCCTCCTTTCTTTTCCACTTCTTCTCTTCTCCCTTCCTTGCCCAAATCGGCCATATGGGGGAATGGAGTTGCCAAACTCCATTCCCATCTCCCAATACACATAAAACAAGTGCAATTAACTACTAACCATTTTCAACCTTTAAAGCTTAATGTAAGTTTTAGGGTTTAGAAGTTTCATTACCTTGCAAGGGTGTAGGTAATGCTTGGAATAGCTCAAGAACAACATTTCTCACCCTCCAAACAAGAGTTTAGTCTAAATTTTGTTTTTGAAATACCCCAAACCTTGGTGTGTTGGTTAAACATTAAAACATGATTTATTAAGACTAAAAAGGGTCTTAAAAACACTAGTAAACAAATTTAAACAAAAGCAAACACAAAATGTGCTTTAAAGTCAATAAGAGCTAAAATGTGCTCTAAGCTTGGAATAGGCTTGGGTAAGACCTAATGAACTTACCAAGACCTCGTTTATATACTAATGAACATATTAAACCAATTACCAAAGAAAACCAAGCTTGAAAACAAGTTAAAACACAAAATGTGCTTTAAGAAGTCTTAAAGCACATTTTTGAAAAATTGTCTTGTAAATGAGTTTTGAATGGCTAAATGTCCATCATTACTCTTAAATATATATGTGTACTATATAGTATCACATTTGGGTGGCTATATTAATGGGAAATCAAAAATTTCACTTCTAAGTGCCTTGTTTAGGTGAATAGTGATTTTTATAAGCTAGTTTATAACATATGTTGTACTAAGTAAATAAATTGACAAATGAAGACTATACTACCCTCATATTAATAAGGGGGCCGGTTTTTCTCAAGTGTGGTGACTCACCACTCTCTAATTAAAACAATAAGTAAGTAAAGAAAACTAAGTAAAACTACTTTTTACTTTATACTACAAATATCTCCTTAAAAGTAAGTTCTATCTTCATTCTCTCATTTCTTTCCTTCATTCACACGGTTTCCCACCTCTCTTCTTCCTTCTTCTTTGTTCTCTCACGGTAATACCACCACCACCATTAGAACTCTAGCTTTGACCACTTGTAAAATCTTGCTCACTTGTTCAAATCAAAAACAAACACCACCAATCTCTTCCTCTCATCAAGCTCTTCATTCCTATCTTCTCAAAACTCCAAGAGCCCCATTTCGGTGCCAAGGTGTTCCACCATGGAAGGAGCTTGAGCTTGTATTTTGACATATTATTACTCTCCTTTGCTTCTAGGTAAGGAATCTCAAAGAAAAATCATGTTTCCTCCATATTCTTACCTTGACCGAAAATGCACATTGATATAGCTCTTTGTGTGACTTTGTTCTAGCTTCATTTCAACTCTTCATGGACTAGGTGGAGTCCTCTCTTGTTATATATTCAAACTCTCTCCAAAGATCAAGGTAAAATAACTACATTAATGTTTTTGAAACAATGTAAAATTAGGGTTTACAATGAGATGAAGCTCAAAGCTTGAATACTCATTATGGTGTTTGTATATTGTTTAGAGCTTGACAAGGAATTAAAATACCATACGGTTTTGTAAGGAATCAAGAAGGAAGTTTTTGGAAAAGAGGTAAATCTACTAACTTAATGTTGTTTAATGCCTTAGGAGAAATGAGCTTATAAATGCTTATTAAAACTACCTAAAGAGCAAATGGTGAATGACTTAGTAAAGTGTTCTCAAGAGACTAGTAAATGGCATATGTGTTGAGTGTATTTGCAGGTTAAAGGCATATATATTGTGGAAATTCAGTGTTTATGATTTAAGCACCTTAAGGGCCTAAGAGCCATGCATTTTAAGGGCCTAAGTGCCATGCAATTTAAATTATGCACTATATTGTGATGTAGTGTAAATTTGGTGAAGTTGTGTATGAAAGTGTTCTTGGTGATTTTAGATGTTCTTGTGTGTTTAATGGAGAAAGCAAAGTGTTAAGGCTTAATAATGTTCTAGGGGAATTCATGTCAAAATTTAGGTAAGAAGCAAGAAGTTCTAAGTGTTTACATAAGGTTTGGTGAGTTAGAAAACTTAGGAAATGATTAAGGGGTTCATGATGTTTTAAAGGAATTTTGATGAACTAGGAAGTACTCTAGGTGTGATAAGGACTTCGGCATGAGCTTGAGGTTTTAGTATGTACCAAGGTCATTTTTGGACTTAGGTGAATAACTAGGCAAACTTTGGTAAAATAAGGAGAAGTGTACACTAGGAAAAGAGTTTCAAGAATGATATAAGGAATTAGTTGTGAGAGATGATGCTTGGGAGATGATGTTAAAATAAGGAGGAAGCTTTTGGGATAGTAGTTATCTTAGGTATGAAACACCACTTGGAAAACTAGGAGAAAACATTATAAGTGTTAGGAATTTTGTGAAGAAATAAGTAAAGGCTTAAGGAATTAGAAAATGAGTTTTATGAGTGTTTAAGGATGTCTTAAGTTGTGTTTAAAGTGCCCAAATGAGGTTAGGGAGTACTAGGTTATATGAGGTGAAGTTTGGAGTTAAATGTAAAAAGGAAAACAAGGATTTGGGGCAGACCGGACTTGCGACCGGACTTGTAAGTCCGGTCGGGACCTGTTTACCCTGCGAGAATTGGCTTCTGGAATGGACCGACCTTGGGACCGGACTTGCAAGGTCGGTCGGGCTTGAAATTTGTGTACGGATTGAGTTACTGGAATCGACCGGACATAGGACCGGACTTGGCAAGTCCGGTCGGGCTGAATTTCCGAAGGGGAGAAACTCTCTGGAATCGACCGGACATGGACAAGTCCGGTCGGCAAGTCCGGTCGGACCTAAACTTGAAAAAAAAAAACAGAAAAGAATGTGACTTATGTAGTTAACCCTAGGGTGTATAATGAAGGTAACCTAGGGTAAGATAGACATTAAAACATGTCATACAAATCATGTTGAATACTTAGTAAGTGTGAAGTTAAATAAATAATTAACCGACGTTACTAATGTGTATAGGGTTCTCTCAAGGTGGAAACGAAACGAGGCAAGGACCAAGGTATGGTTTTCTTGCAGTCTGTTGCCTACCGGTTTACACCGGCTTGGGTGTTGTTTGCTTTTCTGTGTGTTACGACCTTATAAGATTAAGGCATGAAAAGAGTTTACAGTTGTTATACATTATGATGTTGTAAGGTTATGACTCCTTTCCCTTGGTTGTCTAACAAGACCTAAATGTTTGCTTGTTGTGACTTAACAAAATATTGTGTGATCACTAACAAGTGCTAACCGGGGGAGTGAGGAGTCCGGTTGTTCCGGCCACGCGTGTGATGGATGGGGGTCGATATCATATCCGGTTCGGCTCTCTTGGTGTATGTATAGGTGGTATTCCAATTTGGTTTCTACCTTCCCTTAGCTTATCCAAAGCTAGTTACTGACTCACGTCGGGCCATAGGGGCATACGTATGTTATTTCGGTGTGCTTGGGATTACTATATCCGACACACCTTTGGTATAAGTTAACCGTTCTACATAACCGGACGGTAACGAGGATGGTAACGAGCTTAACATGGGATTGGTAAAAATCTCTAGGCTCACATGGTATACTAACTATGGTGGAAGGTTCCATGTGAGAACCGATTTTATGGTGGTATGTATTGTTATGATGCTATGCAATTTCCCTTGCTATGCTATGGTAAATATATATATATGTTGGATGTTCTAAAATGAATGCCATGTTATTATGACAATTGGTTGCGCGTATCCCGGTAGTCGATGGGCTGCGCGTTAGCCATACCAGCAAAGGTTGCTGACCCCCTCGGGGGCTCCATATTTTTATTGCAGGATGAGGATCGAAGAGGCAGAGTGACTCTTGGTCCTAGGCTGTTGTTGTACTTTTGGATATGTTGGTAGTGGAGCCCGGGATGCGCCTGTGCTCCCGAGGCATTACATTTTGATACCATTGTTGTACGGTGGTGAATGATTATGGTTGTGGGCGTGTTGTAAATTAAATACTCGGTATGGTTGGTTATGTTTATATATGGAAGTTAGATTCTATGCTCGGGAGTCTGATCATCAGACCGATACATTGTATTTATTCTGCCTAGTTAACCACGTGGGTGGTTAACGGCGTTGTAACACCAAAGCGTTAATTATGTTTGGTTGGCTATTTCCGCTGCGATTTCGGTAGTTGATAGGGGCGTTGTAGGGGTGTTACAAAAAGTGGTATCAGAGCGAAGTATCGCTCTGATGACTAGAATACCGAGCTTAGGGATATACCGAGTTAGGAAATCTAACTACAGATACCTAAGTGAACAGACTTGGAAAGGTTAACCACTAACTAAGTGTGGAATAACCTGGTTGTCGGGAAGATGCTATAACCATTGGACCGATAAGTGTGCAAGCATAATGCTAATGAGATGTTCATATTAATTCAGATGGCAGGTAGACCACGAGGGAGAGGCCGCGGGCGCGGTACTGGAGATTTGGGTAACCAGGGCGATGATACTACGGCACAGACTATGGCTGAGGCAGTTGCAGCCGCCGTAGCCCAGTTGGTACCCGATCTGGTTGCTGCTATACAGCAAGGGCAACAGCCCGGAGTTCAGCCACCACCACCACCGCCACGAGAGACCAATTGGGTCAAGGCGTTGGCTGATCTTAGACCGCCATCATTCAATGGGGAGACTGATCCTCGGAAACTGGAGGCGTACATCTCCGAACTGGAGACCGCCTACGAGACCTTGGCAGTACCTGCTGAAGCTAAGGTCCGTCTTGCTGCCTACTACTTGAAGGGTACGGCACAGAGTTGGTGGAAATTGGTGAAGGAGGACAGGATGGCTGATCCTGAATTTGGTTGGAGGGAGTACACGGCTCTGCTGCGAGCCAAGTACTACCCGGTGCACGTGCAGGAGGCCAAGCGCCTCGAGCTGGATAGTCTGAGGCAGGGGGATAAGATGTCGGTTGATGACTACTACACAGCATTCACCGGCCTTATCCACCTGTTACCAGACCTTGGGTACTCGAACCGGGTGTTTGTGAACCGGTTCTACAATGGTCTTAGCCACCGTCTCCGCTATGGGATGGGGCCAGCTGAGTATACTACCTTGCAGGTAATTGGAGTACTTTGTTGTGAATCAATCTATACCTTGAGTGAATGTTAATGTGAGTTGGTAAGTTGTTTTGCGGGGCATGACTGACATCCTAAAATTCAGGAGTGCTATCATGCCGCTGCTAAGGTTGAAATTACCGTCCGTCTGAGGGACGAGGAGAATGCGCACAAGCGCAAGGCCACCAACGAGGGCCAGAGTCAGCAAGGGTATGGGGGAGGGAAGAAAAAGAAACCCTATCCTCAGCCCCAGAAGGGCCAGTACCAGGGTGACAAAGGCCAAGCCCAGACCACCACAGCTGATGAGCCACTGAAGCTCACGTATGCGTACGCGGCGAAGCCTCTACGCTCCTACCCGCCTAAGGGTAATTACTTAACCATGTGTATCTAGTTGAGGTGTGTGTTGTTAAGATGGGAAGTGAGTATTGATTGTGTGTTGTTATAGCAGCTAGCGCGGGTTCTGGACCGGAGCGCCACTTTTACTGTAAGTGGTGCAATGGAGACCACCCCGGCAAAGACTGCAAGGGGAATGATGTGAGGTGCCGTCACTGCCAGAAGATGGGGCACCGTGAGTTTGAGTGTTGGACGAACCCCAACAGCAGGAACTATAAGCCAAAGGGGCAGTGGAAGGGTAATACTACCACGACCACTGAGGGCCCGAAGGCGATTACTCAGCAGGCTTCTGACAAGAAGTACACTGAATCCCAGAAGGGGAAGGCTACGGGGTCCGGCAAGGCCGCCCTGAATGTGGTGGACCGGTCTGAGGCACCAGGATCCTCTTCGAGACCAGGTACCGCCTAAACTGTTAAATGAAAAAGTGATTGCTTACCGCATTTCATGCATGAGTGTTAGCAAGTCTAAGGGTATAAACGTATAAGTAACGAGTTAGAATATAATGTGGAAAACACCTAAAATTAGGCAATTTGAAACTTAGGAACCTTCAATATCTGCTATCCAATCCCGCCCACACCAAACCCTGAAGAAACCGCCATCAACATCACCGACTTCCCATTGGAGCAATGTCAGGTTATCCAGCCAGGTATGGTACTCTTAAATGGATACCTGACACTAGAAGCACAAATCCACATCATCAGACGATGCGACGAACTCGGAGCAAAACCAGGAGGGTTCTACACACCCGAATACCCGAACGGAGCAAGGATGCAATTGAAGATGATGTGCATGGGTAAGGACTGGAACCCTTACACCAAGTCATATCAAGAAGTGCGAGCTGAAGATGGAGCAACAGTATCAAGAATACCAGAGGAGTTCCACGCGGTCGTTAACCACGCCGTGGAAATTGCTCAGCAAGTTGA
The DNA here is from genome assembly GCA_023374045.1 of Limonium bicolor. Lineage (NCBI taxonomy): Eukaryota > Viridiplantae > Streptophyta > Magnoliopsida > Caryophyllales > Plumbaginaceae > Limonium > Limonium bicolor. The sequence goes on from CM041781.1 coordinate 176,552,715, forward strand.
AACGGAATCAATTCCAAGTGTAAAAGCAGATCTATGCATTGTAAACTTCTACCAGAAAGGTGGACGGTTAGGTATGCACCAAGACAAGGACGAGTCACCCAAGTCTCTAAGTAAGGGAGTACCCGTGGTGTCTTGGTCCATTGGTGATACCGCAGTGTTTGTGTATGGCGAGCAGAAGCGTGCTGACCTCGCAAGGAAGATATTGTTGAAATCGGGAGATGTATTAATTATGGGTGGGCAATCAAGGATGCTATACCATGGCATCAGGAAGATCAAACTGAATACCGCACGTCGGCAGTGATCAATGCCACACACATGAAACCCGGACGTTTAAATTTAACCTTCAGACAGTTTTAAGCTTTGTACAATTGTGTGGTGTGATAAACCCGTATGTATTAAGGATGTTGTAAGTGTGAAACATGGCGAAAGTATAAGCCAATGAATATTGTAAAAAGAGTGTGTTAATGAATAAAGTGGAGTTGTTTGAAGCATATAAACCGTGTTGTTACCCAATACTTATTAGTTTGCCAATGAATTAGGCTGTGCACTCGGAACGGGAGGTATACTGAGTGTCTGCAATAAGGCAGAAGCCGGCAAGAGCGGCACAATCCTCACCGGTACCTTTCCAGTGAATGGCGTGGATGCATCGATTTTGTTCGACTCTGGAGCCTCACACACATTCATTTCGCTATCAGTTGCGAAGAGGCTGGGGTTAGACGGTGAAGAGATGCCAGACTTCGTGGTCACTCTCCCGTCGAAAGAGCAGATCAGATGTACCCGCTACTACCGAGATGCTGTTGTTCGAATCATGGATGAGGAGTTTCCGATCGACTTGATAGAGTTCGACGGACTGGGATTTGATGTGATTGTCGGGATGAACTGGTTGGAGCGGTACAAGGGTAGAATCCTATGTGCCGAGCATCGACTGCTTCTTAGGAGTCCATCTGGGGTTACTATATCATACCGCCAGAGGCCCAGGGAGCCTTCGACACAGATCATCACCGCCATGGCCATGTATCATGAGTTGCGCGAGGAAATGATGTATACCTCTGCTATGTCCAGGACATAGAGAGAGACCCTGTGTTTAGCCCAGATGTGCCGGTAGTGTCGGAGTTTCCTGATGTATTTCCCAAGGAACTGCCGGGCATGCCGCCAGCACGAGAGGTTGAGTTTGAGATTGATCTAGTTCCGGGCACCGGACCCATTGCAAAAGCACCTTACCGTATGGCTCCAGCAGAGATGACAGAGCTCAAGGAGCAGCTGAGAGACCTACCGACAAGGGCTTCATCCGCCTAGTGTTTCACCATGGGGAGCGCCGGTCCTCTTCGTGAAGAAGAAGGACGGTAGCCTCCGCCTATGTATTGATTATCGAGAGCTGAATGCTGTTACGGTGAAGAACCGTTACCCCTTACCACGCATCGACAATCTATTTGATCAGCTGAGGGGAGCATCAGTGTTCTCCAAGATAGACCTACGTTCCGGATACCACCAGATTGCCATCCGTGACAGTGATATCGAAAAGACAGCTTTCAGAACTAGGTATGGGCATTATGAGTTCACAGTTATGCCGTTTGGCTTATCAAATGCACCAGCAAAGTTCATGGACTTAATGAACCGTTTGTTCCAAGATCAGTTGGACAAATCAGTGGTAGTCTTCATCGATGACATACTTGTGTATTCGAAATCGAGAGGTGAGCATGAAAGCCACCTGAGAGATGTATTGCAAACGTTGAGGAAAAATCAGCTGTATGCTAAATTTTCTAAGTGTGAATTTTGGTTGAACCAAGTATCATTCCTTGGACATGTGATTTCTGAGGCCGGGATCGCTGTTGATCCGGCAAAGATAGATGCAGTGCGCACCTGGCCTAGGCCGAAGACAGTTACCGACATCAGGAGCTTCCTCGGTCTGGCAGGTTACTATAGGAGATTTGTGAAGGACTTCTCCAGTGTCTCGAAGCCGATGACTTCCTTGATGAAAAAGGATGCACCATTCGAGTGGACAGTCGACTGTGAGAGAGCTTTCACGAGTCTCAAGGATGCTCTGACATCTGCACCGGTTCTGACATTACCAGACGGTCCAGATGGTTTTGAGGTCTATTGCGACGCATCAGGCAGGGGTATGGGTTGTGTGTTGATGCAACACGGGAAGGTCGTAGCTTACGCCTCCCGACAGCTGAAGAAGCATGAGGAGAACTACCCTACCCACGATTTAGAATTGGGGGCCATTGTCTTCGCACTGAAGATATGGCGACATCACTTGTATGGGGTAAGTGTGACGATTTATTCTGACCACAAGAGTTTAAAGTACTTGTTCACTCAGAAGGAGTTGAACATGAGGCAAAGAAGGTGGGTTGAGTTTCTGAACGATTATGACATCAATTTACAGTAAAAGGAGGGTAAGGCAAATGTGGTAGCTGACGCATTGAGTCGCCGAGCACACTCTCTCCATTCGCTAGTCTCTCATACTGGCTTGGTTGAAGAGGTGCGGAGTGCTCAGATGACGGATCAGTACATGGTGGAGATTAGACAGAAGCTTGTTGATGGCACATTCGAGGGTCAGAAGTACGACTTCAGACTCCACGATGATGACCTGATTAGGCTTAATGGCAGATTGTGTATACCCAGGAGTAGCGCTGAGCTGAAGAAGCGCATATTGAGTGAATCCCACTGTTCTACTACTTCGATTCACCCCGGAGCTTCAAAGATGTATAAAGGTATGAAAAGATACTTCTGGTGGGCTGGAATGAAAAAGGATGTAATGACTATGTGTGAGGTGTCTCACTTGTCAGAAGGTCAAGTTTGAGCACCGACGGCCTGGTGGTATGGTGCAGCCAATGCCAGTGCCGGAGTGGAAGTTCCATGACATATCTATGGACTTCGTAGTAGGGCTTCCGCCTACAAGGGGAGGTCTGAATATGATTTGGGTGGTAGTTGACCGACTGACCAAGGTGGCCCGATTCATTCCGATGAAGGACACCTGGAAAGTGGCAAGATTGGCAGAACTATTTGATAAAGAAATTGTAAGACATCATGGTGTACCAAAGACGATTGTATCCGACAGAGATACCAGATTCTTATCCAGATATTGGAAGTCTACACGAGAGGCACTTGGTACTGAACTGAAATTGAGCACAGCGTTTCACCCACAGACAGATGGTCAGAGTGAGCGCACCATCCAGACACTTGAGGATATGCTACGTGCTTGTGCACTTGACTTTCAGACCAGCTGGATTGATAAGTTACATCTGATCGAGTTTAGTTACAACAATAGTTATCATGCATCGATCAAGATGTCTCCCTTCCAGGCATTGTACGGTAGACCATGCCGCACACCATTATGCTGGGATGAGTCGAGTGAGACGGTCATTATAGGACCAGAGTATCTTGAGCAAGTTCAGGCAGAAGTTCGCCAGATCAGGGCTAATATGAAAGCAGCTCAGGATAGACAGAAGTCGTACGCAGATGTGCGCCGACGTGACCTGGAGTTCGCCGTGGGCGATCAGGTATTTTTGAGAGTATCCCCATGAAGGGAGTATTTCGTTTTGGCCAGAAGGGCAAGTTGAGCCCAAAGTATGTGGGGCCTTATGTTGTGACGGAGCGGATCGGCCCGGTAGCTTATAGACTTGATTTACCCGCCGAGCTGGGCAAGGTACATGATGTATTTCATGTGTCCCAGTTGAAGAAGTATATGTCTCATCCGTCATGTGCTTCAGCCGGAAAGGCTAACTTTAGAGCCGACCATGCGATCAGTGGAGACTCCCGTATGGATTCTGGATACTAAGACTCGAGACACTCGCCATAAGTCCGTGAGACTGGTGAAGGTCCTCTGGTCTAACCAGGACGTTGAGGAGGCCACTTGGGAGCTGGAAGAAAAGATGAAGGCGAAGCACCCGTCATTGTTTGCTTCATAGTGTTTATATGTATAGGGTACGGGGCGTACCCCTTTTAAGGGGGGTAGAGCCGTTTCGGTTATGGTTGTATACGACATGTATATGTATACATTGTCTATGTTATGTTACAGACCGTTGTGTCTGAATGGTATTATGTGGTTTGGACCTCGAGTCCGTTGTGGTATTGTGTGGTTTGGACCTTGAGTCCGTTGTGGTGTAAGAATGATGGTAAGGTTGGTAATGATGTTCGGAAGTATTGTTTTTTATAAGTGTTCCCCGTGTTCTAATAGTAAGATATGTGGGAAGTATGAACTTTGGGGACAAAGTTCTTTTAAGGGGGGTAGATTGAAATACCCCAAACCTTGGTGTGTTGGTTAAACATTAAAACATGATTTATTAAGACTAAAAAGGGTCTTAAAAACACTAGTAAACAAATTTAAACAAAAGCAAACACAAAATGTGCTTTAAAGTCAATAAGAGCTAAAATGTGCTCTAAGCTTGGAATAGGCTTGGGTAAGACCTAATGAACTTACCAAGACCTCGTTTATATACTAATGAACATATTAAACCAATTACCAAAGAAAACCAAGCTTGAAAACAAGTTAAAACACAAAATGTGCTTTAAGAAGTCTTAAAGCACATTTTTGAAAAATTGTCTTGTAAATGAGTTTTGAATGGCTAAATGTCCATCATTACTCTTAAATATATATGTGTACTATATAGTATCACATTTGGGTGGCTATATTAATGGGAAATCAAAAATTTCACTTCTAAGTGCCTTGTTTAGTGAATAGTGATTTTATAAGCTAGTTTATAACATATGTTGTACTAAGTAAATAAATTGACAAATGAAGACTATACTACCCTCATATTAATAAGGGGGCCGGTTTTTCTCAAGTGTGGTGACTCACCACTCTCTAATTAAAACAATAAGTAAGTAAAGAAAACGAAGTAAAACTACTTTTTACTTTATACTACAAATATCTCTTAAAAGTAAGTTCTATCTTCATTCTCTCATTTCTTTCCTTCATTCACGGTTTCCCACCTCTCTTCTTCCTTCTTCTTTGTTCTCTCGGTAATACCACTACCACCATTAGAACTCCCACTTTGACCACTTGTAAAATCTTGCTCACTTGTTCAAATCAAAAACAAACACCACCAATCTCTTCCTCTCATCAAGCTCTTCATTCCTATCTTCTCAAAACTCCAAGAGCCCATTTCGGTGCCAAGGTGTTCCACCATTGAAGGAGCTTGAGCTTGTATTTTGACATATTGTTATCTCCTTTGCTTCTAGGTAAGGAATCTCAAAGAAAAATCATGTTTCCTCCATGTTCTTACCTTGACCGAAAATACACATTGATATAGCTCTTTGTGTGACTTTGTTCTAGCTTCATTTCAACTCTTCATGGACTAGGTGGAGTCCTCTCTTGTTATATATTCAAACTCCCTTCAAAGATCAAGGTAAAAACTACATTAATGTTTTTGAAACAATGTAAAATTAGGGTTTACAATGAGATGAAGCTCAAAGCTTGAATACTCATTATGGTGTTTGTATATTGTCTAGAACTTGACAAGGAATCAAAATACCATACGGTTTTGTAAGGAATCAAGAAGGAAGTGTTTTGGAAAAAGAGGTAAATCTACTAACTTAATGTTGTTTAATGCCTTAGGAGAAATGAGCTTATAAATGCTTATTAAAACTACCTAAAGAGCAAATGGTGAATGACTTAGTAAAGTGTTCTCAAGAGACTAGTAAAGGGCATATGTGTGTTGAGTGTATTTGCAGGTTAAAGGCATATATATTGTGGAAATTCAGTGTTTATGATTTAAGCACCTTAAGGGCCTAAGAGCCATGCATTTTAAGGGCCTAAGTGCCATGCAATTTAAATTATGCACTATATTGTGATGTAGTGTAAATTTGGTGAAGTTGTGTATGAAAGTGTTCTTGGTGATTTTAGATGTTCTTGTGTGTTTAATGGAGAAAGCAAAGTGTTAGGCTTAGTAATGTTCTAGGGGAATCCATGTCAAAATTTAGGTAAGAAGCAAGAAGTTCTAAGTGTTTACATAAGGTTTGGTGAGTTAGAAAACTTAGGAAATGAATAAGGAGTTCATGATGTTTTAAAGGAATTTTGATGAACTAGGAAGTACTCTAGAGTGTGATAAGGACTTCATGAGCTTGAGGTTTTAGTATGTACCAAAGTCATTTTGGACTTAGGTAATACTAGGCAAACTTTGGTAAAATAAGGAGAAGTGTACACTAGGAAAAGAGTTTCAAGAAGGATATAAGGAATTAGTTGTGAGAGATGATGCTTGGGAGATGATGTTAAAATAAGGAGAAGCTTTTGGGATAGTAGTTATCTTAGGTATGAAACACCACTTGAAAACTAGGAGAAAACATTGTAAGTGTTAGGAATTTTGTGAAGAATAAGTAAAGGCTTAAGGAATTAGAAAATGAGTTTTATGAGTGTTTAAGGATGTCTTAAGTTGTGTTTAAGTGCCCAAATGAGGTTAGGGAGTACTAGGTTATATGGGGTGAAGTTTGGAGTTAATGTAAAAAGGAAAACAAGGATTTGGGGCAGACCGGACTTGCGACCGGACTTGTAAGTCCGGTCGGGACCTGTTTACCCTGCGAGAATTGGCTTCTGGAATGGACCGACCTTGGGACCGGACTTGCAAGGTCGGTCGGGCTTGAATTTGTGTACGGATTGAGTTACTGGAATCGACCGGACTTGGCAAGTCCGGTCGGGCTGAATTTCCGAAGGGGAAAACTCTCTGGAATCGACCGGACATGGACAAGTCCGGTCGGCAAGTCCGGTCGGACCTAAACTTGTAAAAAAAAAAAAAAAAGAAAAGAATGTGACTTATGTAGTTAACCCTAGGGTGTATAATGAAGGTAACCTAGGGTAAGATAGACATTAAAACATGTCATACAATCATGTTGAATACTTAGTAAGTGTGAAGTTAAATAAATAATTAACCGACGTTACTAATGTGTATAGGGTTCTCTCAAGGTGGAAACGAAACGAGGCAAGGACCAAGGTATGGTTTTCTTGCAGTCTGTTGCCTACCGGTTTACACCGGCTTGGGTGTTGTTTGCTTTTCTGTGTGTTACGACCTTATAAGATTAAGGCATGAAAAGAGTTTACAGTTGTTATACATTATGATGTTGTAAGGTTATGACTCCTTTCCCTTGGTTGTCTAACAAGACCTAAATGTTTGCTTGTTGTGACTTAACAAAATATTGTGTGATCACTAACAAGTGCTAACCGGGGGAGTGAGGAGTCCGGTTGTTCCGGCCACGCGTGTGATGGATGGGGGTCGATATCATATCCGGTTCGGCTCTCTTGGTGTATGTATAGGTGGTATTCCAATTTGGTTTCTACCTTCCCTTAGCTTATCCAAAGCTAGTTACTGACTCACGTCGGGCCATAGGGGCATACGTATGTTATTTCGGTGTGCTTGGGATTACTATATCCGACACACCTTTGGTATAAGTTAACCGTTCTACATAACCGGACGGTAACGAGGATGGTAACGGCTTAACATGGGATTGGTAAAAATCTCTAGGCTCACATGGTATACTAACTGGTGGAAGGTTCCATGTGAGAACCGATTTTATGGTGGTATGTATTGTTATGATGCTATGCAATTTCCCTTGCTATGCTATGGTAAATATATATATATTGGATGTTCTAAAATGAATGCCATGTTATTATGACAATTGGTTGCGCGTATCCCGGTAGTCGATGGGCTGCGCGTTAGCCATACCAGCAAAGGTTGCTGACCCCCTCGGGGGCTCCATATTTTTATTGCAGGATGAGGATTGAAGAGGCAGAGTGGCTCTAGGTCCTAGGCTGTTGTTGTACTTTTGGATATGTTGGTAGTGGAGCCCGGGATGCGCCTGTGCTCCCGAGGCATTACATTTTGATACCATTGTTGTACGTGGTGAATGATTATGGTTGTGGGCGTGTTGTAAATTAAATACTCGATGGATGGCTGATCATCAGACCGATACATTGTATTTATTCTGCCTAGTTAACCACGTGGGTGGTTAACGGCGTTGTAACACCAAAGCGTTAATTATGTTTGGTTGGCTATTTCCGCTGCGATTCGGTAGTTGATAGGGGCGTTGTGGGGTGTTACAGTTTTTTGCCCACAAGGGCTAGAAAAAAGGTAAGTTTTCAAGAACATTTTTACCTCAAATGACAAGGAGAAAAGGTGGTTCTAGTGGTAGTCTTGAATCTCCAATGCTCCATACCCTGAAAACGCAAATGCCTTTTTCTGTTCGGATTTTGAAAGAGGGAAATGTTTCTCCTTGAAGAGAGGAACACAATGGTATACTTTTTAAATTTTTCGAGAAGGTTTGATGGAGTAAACAGAGGAGAGAAGAGAAGTTTGTGTGTGTTTGCTCAAATCTCCATGGATGTCGCTTGGGAAGAAGAGAAAGAAAAGACAGATGAGGGAGGCTTGTACGTAGTGGGAAATGAGAGGGTAGGAAGAGTATGTGAGGTAGTAAATTAGTACCTTTTTTTATTTTTAGTTGTTGTCTTTTTGCTCATAAGAAGGGAATTAGAGGGTGTGAATGGGCTCAAAATCGGACACCTCACACAGCCCATGTGGTTTTAAATTTTTTATTACAATATTGGACACTAGTTTGAGTTATTTGTGCTTTTACCCCACAACTTCCGTTTTTGACAGTTTTTACTAATTCCTCGTTTTATTGATTTTTATTGGTTCTAAAGCTTCCTAATATTAGATGAGTATTTAGTTGACCAAAATGCTACGGTCTATTTGACCCGCTTAAAGTCATGTTTTCCGGTTACCTCGGAAACGCGCTTTAATGTTTCATTAGTGTTTTTAATCCATTTTAAGGATCCGTTTTCTTCGGGATTTGTTCCCAATATTTATTTAGACTTAATTAAGCCTTTAGAATCCTTATATACGCTAACCGAGGTCTCATACCTCCTATGGTTGTTTAACGCTATTAGCGCTTTCCGCTGTTAAGCGTTATTTATTTCTTTGGATATATTTTCCTTACTAGTATTAATTAGGTACCATTAGGCCCCTTAAAGACATTTAGGTTAATTTTAATCCCTATATGGTTCGGGGTATTCAATCTACCCCCCTTAAGAACTTTGTCCTCAAAGTTGTTCGAGGTTATGGGATTACTATACTTGCTCTCATACAGTTTTTACAAGGTTTATACACTCCTCCTCCTTACAATTCCCAAATCCGTTACTCGAGGTTCCTACATACTATACCATACCATACTAATGCACATCATTACTCCAATCCACATTACTACCGACCATCCGGTTCCTCATTCCACAATTTATACATACATACAATGCCAGGCTATCCCCAAGCAATGCAATACACTACAATCCCGCAGGCACTCAGGTCATCTAGACACAGACTCCTTTATACCTGCTGCCCTTGGAAATACAACATGTTACCACTACTTCTCCGGTATGAGTTTCTACAACCCTTATTCCTCATGTCTAAGACAATCCTTTCACTACTACTAATTAGAAATTTCAAAAACACCAACATCCGAATCCATTTATATCCATTACTTCCATCCTATGTGTGATTCTTGTGACACTTGAGGGGAGCTTAAGAATCATTCAACCCCTGGTGTGATCAGCACCAGGTTGAACTATCCTTCCACCCCAATTTGTGTTCGGTGTTACCTTGATCTGATCAGGATCAAGTTCGACTTCCCCCACATCAGTGTCAAACAACAAATAATTTAACTATTTTCATTTCTTCTTTTTACTCTTTCTAGTCGCGATTACGGATTCAAACATCTCCAAAGGATGAATCATCCATCAATCGTCCTCACTCTACTTCCCAAATGTTTTACTCCGTGATTCACTACCTAAGTGTTCATTTCATCAACCTTCGCTACTTTCATCCATTACCCTCCATCGTTTCAATTATTCAAACTAGGGATTACCATACTTGTAAATTTAGGTGTCCTTAATTTTACTTCCACTAATTTACCTACGTATACACTACCCCTAGACTTCATTCGTCTACTACTCTCATTCATTCGTACGACTTCAAAGGCTACAATACTTGTGGAGCTCCGTCCACTACTCATTACTTTTCTTTTACTAATACTCTTACACTGGGGTTACACGATGGGTATTTTCATCCTATGGTATTTGCATCTCTCATGCCTAGTTACCATAATTACAATATGAATGAATACTTATGTTTATTTAACATAGTATCAATCATCAATTGGATTCTCATTTGTGCTATGCACATTATGGTTTATGTGTTTTATTCACAAAACCTACATTAAGCGGTTTTCGCTCTACCCCCCTTAAAAGGGATTACGCCCACGTAATCTACCATATTTTATTATTATTAAACTTTGGTTTAATCAGTCCTGGCAAACTGAAGCGTTTAGCTTCACTACCGTGTACTGTACAATATGCTCTGGTCAAAGGGATCTTAACCATACCAATGGTTTAGTCTTTGCACCAAGGACTTCTATATGAGTTTATTTTACTCATCATTAATTCGGTTCTAGCCTATTAGGCTTCAAGGCATTAATAGCCATTTTGCTATACTTACTAGGTATATTATCTCCTAGTTAGGGCCCACTAGCTTCTGCTGCGCGACCCTGATACTCGGGTTATTCACCCTTCTTGTTATCCTTAATATGCTATACATCAGCTTCTTATCCGTCTATTATGGGAATAAGGTTTACTAAACAAATGCGGTATTCTTTCACCGTGTTTGGACTCAATGAGTTTAAGATTTATAACCAGCTCTCTGGTAATTTTCTGCACATGCTATTCGTGCTTCTACGATTATTCGTTAAGTTCCTCTGACTTATTGTCAGGCGAGGTTAAGTCACCACTTAACTGTAGTGCTTCCTCTGTTGTCACTAGCTTCTAAATCATACCAGTTCTTCTGGTTTAGTACAAGTGTTCATTACTTGTATAACCTTGCATTTCTATGCATCGGTCCTAGTGACTTTGATATGTCTCCTTTCACCTTTTACTCCAATGGAATTCACATCTTGTGATTGTTAGTGTGTTGTACACTCTTCGTGCTTCTTTGGCCTTAGGCCGCACGGTTTGTTGCTAAGCTTGCTCAATTGACTAGTAACATGTTCATGGTGAAAGGAAAGATTTACTACGGTTTACATCCTCCATATCCCTAGCCATCTCATTAGATCCTTAGCTGAACAAGTGCAATGCCAAAACACTCAGTCATACAGAGTGCAGAGGCGTAAACGCTTGACAGTAAGTCACTTATGTGATAGGAAGGAATATTTCTGCCTGTCATCTCGTACTTATACTCCGTGTCATTATCTGCTACTTCCTCATATCGGTCGCTTGTTGCGCACCGTATTCTTACTCATTATACAACATCGTTTTTACTGTTTCTGTTACTGTGATAGTTTCTCTTTACTCATTGCCATTGTCATTGGCACCATTCCCTTATGGTATGAATACCCTGGGGTTTCCAATGTTCGTGTGTATGACGGTTGTCGTAGCATACCGCAATATTAATATCCTCCCAATGTGGAGATGTTCTTCCATTTTAGGTTTCGTGTGTAGGTTAGCTTACCTCACATTCCCTCATCATTTATGATACAACTCACCAAGTATCTTGGTTGCCCGAGGATGGAGTGGTTTATCGGGTTACAAGCTCTCTTGAGCGTTGGTCATTCGTGGTGCTCAATGTGTATTCACATAGATTGTTCCTGACAATTATTGTCTTTCCAGTGCTGAGCATTGGTTATAGGCTCTAGCTGTGTAGTTCCACTTGAATGCATATCACCGGGACATCCCAAGAACTCTAGGGGTTTTCTGGTCCCGTTCTCTAATTGAAGAGTATTTCATCACTGACAGGTGAAATTTCTTGTTGAGGGGTTGTCTCCACTCATAGGTCTCATGACAAGGTTATCATGTTGGTGTTTATACAACGGTTCACCTCATGCTTGAGTGCATATGGAGTATGCTTACTCCTTAAGTCGTAATGGTTTGGAAAATCTCATTTCCTTATTCCATCACCCCTTGACAATATTTATAAGCGTAGGCTTATTGTTATAATAGATGGAACCCTTTCCAAGGGTTCACATCTTCACCACATTGGTGGTCTTTGGCTAACGAGGGGGTACCTTCGCTTGGGTTTCTTGTAGTGTCCAAGTGTGGACTAGGCCAATGTTGGCATTATCATGATTCTTATGCCTCTGGGCTACCATTGCTACATAAGGCATGAAGGTAATTAAAAGCTTGTCAACAGTATACTAGACTGATGCTCTAGTGACAGTGACACTGAGTTGCCCATTACTCCAAGCCACTCATAAGTTTGGGTTTGGATCGATGATCCAGTTATTGATTTCTTGTCGTACGAGGCAATATCTCTTGCAGGTCTTGTTAACAATTGGTGCCGGTTTTGCAACCGCTTAAGTTTATATAACGTATTTGGTTTACGACTTCTGAGCCGTATTGCTGCAAGCTATGCTCTTTGCAAGCTGCTTATACATGTTTCCACTCCATGTATACCGTCATAGGTTGGAGATATTATTGGGCTCCATGGTAAGTCGTGGCATCACGCTTCCGTTCATAGGAGACTCTCAGGCAATCTGGTGCTGATCAGTGCCTTTTGTAGTCTAGGGTATTTCCTGTTAAGTGAAATCCCTTCGGTGTCCTAACCGAATGTTCCTTCTAGCTCATGTGCTCTTATCATGACGCTTTTTCAACTGCTGTTATCTCAGACACCCTTCAAGGATTGCTCCTGAGTGCTGTTAGTTGTGCCGTTACATCCGGCTAATGTTTACGATATGTTGTCCTCTATACCGTCTTATGGTATTGTATTAAGCTATTCCCTTTTGGTTTATAACGCCTCCCGTCGTTGGGTAGGCCGTTTACACCTTCTCCTAGTGTTCTTGACTAGGTTTACATTCTTTTCCAATGATGGATTTTACTTTATGGTGATCTTGTGATTGCTCTTGGGAGTTCTGTCCCGTTTGTCGAGCATTGTGGTGTTCACGTTAGGCAACTGCCTTACTGTGTTGAGGCTGGGTATGCTTTCCAGCTGTCATATATTTGCTTGATGTCTTTGAGACATACCCAATGTCTATACTTATCAGTCTGTGCTCTTTGCACTTCTTAGTCCTTACTCCTTATTTTCTGATGGATTCTCTGAGTTCCTTACACTTGTTCCTTAACTGAGTTTCCTTCTCCTTGATTGTCTATGGTGTCCAGTTGTTCTGGTTAAAATTCACTCATGGTCCGTAGAACGGAGTTGACTACTTCCCGTGTTTCGCACACTACATGTATACATACGTGGGGTACCATGTTGATACGTTACCACTTACCCGACTATGTGTCAGGCCCGCAAGCTCCTTTGGAGTGCGGTTGTCCCACATCCCGTAATGGGTACACTCGTAGTGTTCGTCACACGCCTAGGTGAAGTATTCTGTTGCCAACTCCTCTTGTATCATTCTTTGATACTCACCGTAATTCGGTTGGCTTGGTTTAAAATTCAAGGTTTTAAAGAAAGGTTGTGGTCTTGAAAGAAAAATTTTTGGGTTTTAAAAGCAATGGTTCGGTGTTAAAAGAAGTCTCTCATGGCATAGCCATGTTTGAGGTCTTGACCAAGTCAAGCTTCTCGCTGACTGGTATGTTCTAAATACAGTGGTCGGGCCGTTAGGCCTTTCCAAGGTTCCATTCCTTCAGTCTCAGGATTTGTGATCCCATAGTTGCTTCATTGTAGACGCGGTACATTACTATGTACCTGTGGTGTGTTAGAGTTCCTTTACGTATCTCTGTCCTTACTGCACTTGCCGTGGCAAGTGCGTGGTACTGGTGGTTTTTGGGTAAACCTACACCGGTCACGGTATGGTTTTCACTGGTATTTGTCAGTCTTGTTGACTCTTCCCTCGATCTTATCGATCTATAAGTGGTATACTCGATTCCTTAGGTAGCTTCTTGGTGGTCTAGACATGGCAGTCGTAGATCTGGGTACTTCTCCAATCCTTGGAGCTTCCCACTCTATTTGGTTTAGTGTCGTTCCTTGTGGCTTGTTCCCACACATCTGTGGTGGTTACTGAGCCTTCCCTGTTTAGGCATGTAACACCCCTACATCGTACTTCACAACTAAATGAAATCGCAGCGGAATAAACAACTAAACAATAACTAAACGCTTCGGTGCTACAACGTCGTCAACCACCCACGTGGTTGACAAGGCAGAATAAATACAAGTGTACCGGTCGGATGATCAGACTCCCGAGCATAAAACTAACCATAAATACATCATATACAATATCGAGTATTTACTTACATTCCTTCATTGAAAAGTGTCAATATACCGCCATAGTAATTTCAACGGGATCAAAATATAATGCCACGGGAGCACAGGCGCATCCCGGGCTTAACATCCAAAATAAACCAAAGTACAACTGCAGCCTAGATCCTACAGCCACTCTGCTTCCTCAATCCTCATCCTGCAGTAAAAATATGGAGCACCCGAGGGGGTCAGCAACCCTTGGCTGGTATGGTTAACGCGCAGCCCATCGGCTACCGGGATACGCGCAACTAATTGTCATGATAACATGGCATCCATTTTATACATAGCATAACATAACATAATATGTGGCATAGCATCAATAGTGCATAGCACAACATCACATACACAGTGGATACTCTTTCCACAATAACAAACCAAGAAGGTTAAACAACATAAGAGCCTAGAGAATGATTCACCCTCATGTTAAGCTCGTTACACACACTCATTACCGTTCTGTTATTCGAACGAGTAACTTAAGTCACAGATGGTTCGGATATAGTGACCCGAACACACCACACAAACACATGTTCCCACTAAACCGATCATAAGTCAGAATAGGTAAGCTTTGGAGGAAGCTAGCGGGAGATCGAACGCCAAATTAAGGAGAACAATCTTAACAATATAAGAGTCGAATCTGATTCAGATATCTACTCTTAACTTACATGCATGACCGGACAACCGGATTCCTCACTTCCCAGTTAGCACTTGTTAGAAGTTCACGGTGGAACTTAACAACCAATACACAACAGGTGGTAAGTCACGATAGACACACACAAGGGAAATGAGTCACATCATAACATCACAATAATATGAACAACAGTAAACTCATTACATGATTAAGTCTTACAACGTCATAAACATACAGAAAAACAAACAACACACAAGCCGGTGTAAACCGGTAGGCAACAGACTGCAAGAAAACCATACCTTGGTCCTTGCCTCGATTTGTTTCCACCGTAGGTCACTCCTATACATGATTCAAGAATGTCGGTTAATTAACTTACTTAACTTCAAATTTACTAAGTGTTTAACTTGATTATTTGACATGTTTAAATGTCTAACTTACCCTAGGTTACCTTCATTATACCCCCTAGGGTTAACTACATATGTCACATTCTTTTCTGTTTTTTTTTTACAAGTTTTGGTCCGACCGACCTTACCGACCGACCTTACACAAGGTCGGTCCATTCCAGAACATATTTCCATCAAAATTTTCTACTCCGACCGACCTTGTAAGTTCGGTCGCATGTTCGGTCCATTCCCGAGAGTTTCTTTCCTTTGAAAATTCAGCCCGACCGAACTTGCCAAGTCCGGTCCCATGTTTGGTCGATTCCAGAAACTTAATCTATACACAAAATACAAGCCCGACCGACCTTGCAAGTCCGGTCCCCAAGGTCGGTCCATTCCAGAAGCCAATTCTCGCAGGGTAAACTGGGCTCGACCGACCTTGCAAGTTCGGTCGCAAGTTCGGTCAGCCCCAGACCCTTGTTTTCCATTTCTCATTTAACTCCAAACTTCACCCCATATATCCTAGTACACCCTAACCTCATTTGGGCACTTCAAACACACCTTAAGACATCCTTAAACACTCATAAAAACTCATTTTCTAATTCCTTAAACCTTTACTCATTTCTTCCCAAAATTCCTAACACTTACAATGTTTTCTCCTAGTCTCCAAGTGGTGTTTCATACATAAGATGATCACTTATACCAAAATACTCCCTCACACAACACATCATCTCTCAAGCACCTATTCTCACAACTAACTCCTTACGTCATTCTTGAAATCCTTTTTCAAGTTTACACTTTCTCCTTGTTCACCAAAGTTTGCCTAAATCCTAACATAAGTCCAAATGACTTTGGTGTATCCCAAACATTCATTTGCATTATAAAATCCTCTAGAACATTGCCTAAGCCCTTTTTACATCTTTGAACACCTTAATGCTTGTTTCTTTCACTAGGAAAACACCTAACCATTCTAAACACTTCTTAACTTACCAAACTCATTTTAAACCCTTAGAACTTCTTGTTTATTACCTAAATTTCGACATAGGTTCTCCTAGAACATTACTAAACCAAGACACATTGTCTTCACCTTCAAACAACCATGAACACCAAAATCCATCAAACACATCTTTATACACAAACTTCACACATTTAGCACTACATCACAATATAGTGCATAATTTAAATTGCATTGCACTTAGGCCCTTAAATAACATGGCTCTTAGGCCCTTAAGATGCATAAATCATAAACACTGAATTTCCACAATATATTTGCCTTTGACCTGCAAATACACTCAACAACACATATGCCTTTTACTAAGCTCTTAAGAGCATTCTTCTAAGTCACTTCCCATTGGCTCCTTAGATAGTTTTAACAAGCATCATAAGCTCATTTCTCCTAAAGCATTAAACCACATTAGGTTAGTATATTTACCTCTTTTCCACACCAACTTCTTTCTTGTTTCCTTATAAAACCGGTAAGGTATTTGGTTCCTTGTCAACTACTAAACAAATACAAACATTGAAATGAGTATACAAGCTCCAAGCTTAAACTCATTGTAAACCCTAGGTTTACATTGTTTCAAAAGCACTAATGTAATTGTTTTACCTTGGTCTTTGAAGAGAGTTTGAATATCTATCAAGAGAGGACTCCACCTAGTCCATAAAAGGTTGGAATGAAGCTAGAACAAAGTCACACAAGAGCACCATTAATGGGCATTTTCGGTCAAGGTAAAAACATGGAGGAAACATGATTTTTCTTTAAGATTCCTTACCTAGAAGCAAAGGAGAGTAATAATATGTAGTAAGCTCAAGCTCCTTCAATGGTGGAACTCCATGGCACCGAAATGGGGCTCTTGAAATTTTGAGAATATAGGAATGAAGAGCTTGATGAGAGGAACAGAATGGTGGTGTTTGTTTTTGATTTGGTTAAGTGAGCTAGAATTTACAAGAGATCAAAGATGGAGATGGTGGTGTGTACTATTGCAAACCGTAGAAGAAATGAAGAGAGAGGTTTAAGAGAGCATGCAACCGTGTGAAATGAAGAAGGAAGGGAGAAATGAAGATGAGTTTTGCTTTTGAAAGATATTTGTAGTTATAAAGTAAATAGTACTTTAGTTAGTCATCTTTATTTACTTAATATGTTAACAAGAGAGTGGTGAGTCACCACACTTAAGAAAACCGGCCCCCAATAGTACTTAGGGTTATTTTAGTCTTTATTTGTCAATTTAATTACTTACAAACATATGTTACAAACTAGCTTATTAAAATCACTATTCATAAAAACAAGGCACATAGAAGTGAAATTTTTGATTTCCCATTGATATAGACTTCCAAATGTGATACTATATAGTACACATGTTAATTAAAGAGTAATGATGGACATTTAGCCATTTAAAACTCATTTACAAGACAATTTTTCGAAAATGTGCTTTAAGACTCCTTAAAGCACATTTTGTGTTTTAACTTGTTTTCAAGCTTGGTTTTCTTTGGTAATTGGTTTGATGTGTTCATTAGTATAAAATAAGGTCTTGGTAAGTTCATTAGGTCTTAACCAAGCTTATCCCAAGCTTAGAGCACATTTTGGCTCTTATTGACCTTAAAGCACATTTTGTGTTTTCTTATTTTTTAAATTTGTTTTACTACTGTTTCTAAGACTCTTTTTATTCTTAATATAACATATTTAAATGTTTAAACAACATACTAAGGTTTGGGGTATTTCAAGGCACTACTCCTGTAGTCCTATTGGATTATATCTCATGCTTGTTCTTGCAGTTGTCTGAGCTATATTGGCCAGGTACTGCGACCTTAATGGCGTCGTAATTCTGGAGTTAACCGCTTACGACTATGTCCTTAGTCATCTAGCATACCGTTGGTGGTATTATTCATGTATTACTATCCCGTAGACTTGTGTCTCGGGTTCCGTTACTGCTCCCTTTTGCATTCCGTTGCACGGTTAGTGCTTCTGTCATGCTGTTGGTTGACTAGCTAGGTTTCGTGACTGCTAAGCACGTCGCCCCATGCTGTTGTAAGTTGCGGCCTCCTCGTGGTTGGAGTGCCCTTCCTACCGCTATTAAGTGCGGGTGTTGTGGTTCAACCGGGATCCATCTCCGGGACTCTCAGTTCTTGGAATTTACTATGTGTCAGGTTCTTTCCCCTTGTAGGAATATCTCATTACTTCTAGATCGGGTTTTCCCGAGTGTGAGAGGGTTTTTCCTCTCTCTGGCGTCCTTTCCCAGGTTATATAATAGGGTATGTTGAGGGCGGGTCTGGTATTGTAGGTATCCGGTACTCACCGGTAGTTCCTAACTAGCATATCTCTAATGCTAACACTCAGCCCTTAGCCCTAAGCTTCTAATTCCTAACTCGGTGTTTCCCAAACTCGGTATTTCCAGTCATCAGAGCGATACTTCGCTCTGATACCACTTTTTGTAACACCCCTACCGTTAATGCTGTGCTTACCGTCCAATCTCCTTACACATCAGATACACGCAGCGGATACATACTTACGTAATGGGGGTGATACAATGCCGTTAGTCACCCACGTGACTAACAAGGCTACTGCTACTACATACAACATCGGTCTGATGGACCGGAATCCCGAGTATTACACATCTATAATACATACTCCATTCATCAATCAAATACAACAATGCTCCATTCAATACTTACTCCTCCATAATTCATACAATACAATATACTTAACCGAGTCTACTAGGATCCTTATACAATTATAATATCTCTTCCAAGTTCATACATACTCACTAAGAGCCTACATCTACCCATTCCTCACAACTACTTACTTTCTAAGTACAAGGGTGTGCCGCCGGTCTCTTACCTTGACCACATCCGCTCCGGGTACCTGCACACTAAAAACGTTCCCCCTAGGGGGTCAGCTTTCGCTGTGCATGATAACCGCATACCCCGCGTACTAGTGAGGGTACGCCGACCACTTGGTCGAATACATGCAGTTCATTTTCATTCAAACATACATGCATACATGCTCTTATACACAGTACAATAATACTTACGCAAGCATACATACATACACTTCATTTCATACAAGGAATACAATACAACCATCCAATACATGCTTACCTTCTTCCGATTTACACTTACACATTACATACACAATATGCAATACTTGTTAGCTTCATTGGTCCACCCGGGCTAATCGAGTGGAGATTACTCTTTTACTCGTTACTCCATACATACACATACATACTCATACTCATACTCGTACTCATACATACTTACTTACTTACTCTTACTCATGTTAAGCCGGTACGGCCTCTGGGCAGGGACTACACCGTCCCACCACCAGGCTTTACTTGGTTCACTAATCCAGGATGCTACCCACTTAAGGGATTTGGGCCGTGGACCAGCTTACGAACCAGGAATCGGATCCAACCTCTTGTGTCTCCTCATCCTCACGCATAGCCGAAGCTATATCGGACTTCTACTCATTCCAATTTACTCACTTAAGTTAGGAGTTAGGTAGTTAGGAATTAGTAGAAGTCAAGATCCAACCACATACACAAATACATTATTCATATACACATCCATACAAATACAATACAATATACAAGTACACTACAAGGTACAATTACACATCATCATCATTCATCTATTTCATGAATTATATGAACTATTGTTCAAGAAAAATATCGAGAACATTGTAAACAAGCACAAGTAAGTGCAATATAATCTGATTCATGCATTTATCTTATTAGGTGGTCAAATAAGCACACAAATCGGGGTAACCAGATTAGGATACAGGGCATGAAGAAATCATACCTTTTTCTGAAATTTACTTTACCGGGTGTCGCCTTGTTCCTTAGTCCTTACTTGTTCCTCGAGTCCTAGTCTCGAACCAATGACTACATGCCAAATGGTTCAATCAATACTAAGTCTTACAATACATACATAATTACTACTTGAAATACCCCAAACCTAAGTATGCTAAGTAAAAATCAAATTATGATGTAGTAAGGCTAGAATATGCCTTAGAAAGATTGGTAAAAATGCCTTAAGGGCAATTAGGGCAAAATGTGCTCTAAGCTTGGAGAGGCTTGGGTGAGTACCCAAATATCATGATAAGACCTTAGTAATATTCTAATGGTCATTTTAAACCAATTACCAAAGAAAACCAAGCTTGAAAACAAGTTAAAATACAAAATGTGCTTTAAGAAGTCTTAAAGCACATTTTTGAGAAATTGTCTTAGAATTGAGTTTTGACTGTCTAAATGTCCATCATTACTCTTTAATCAACATGTGTACTAATTAGTATCACATTAGGAAGCCTAAATCAATGGGAAATCAAAAATTTCAGAAATATGTGCACTAATTAGTGAATAGTGCCAAATAGTGACTAGTTTAAGTTTTAATCAATATAAGCTAATTAGTTGGTCAACAAAGACCATGAATAGCCTTATTTAAGATGGGGGCCAGTTTTCTAAGGATTAGTCACCATAGACTACATGAAATAAGGAAGAAAAGAAGAGATAAGTAAAAGGAGTTACTATTTGCTTTTATAAAGCAATATCTTAATTAGCCTACTTCTTCTCTCTCTTCATTTATTCTTCCCACGGTTTCTTCTTCCCTTCTCTTGCTCCAAAACCGAGAGAGCTCCATCCATGGGTGCTCCACCTTCAATTGCTCACCAAGTGTTCATCTTTGCTCCAAATCAAAAACTAAGTATAGATTTCTCTTAGTTAGGCCAAGACCTATCTTTCTATCTTTTCAAATCTTTCAAAGCTCAAGTTTGGTGCCATGAGAAAACTCCATTGATGGAGGAAAATCAAGTTTGAAGAGCTCATTAGCTTCTCCATTCTCTTAAGGTAAAGAAAATGTAAGAAAAACCATGTTTCCATCATTCCTTCCACATTGCCGAAAATTACTACTCATGGGGCCTTGTTTTTATGCCTTGTTCTAGCTTGATTTATTCACCAAGGACTAGTGGAGGTCCTATTTCATTCAATGCCCAAGTCTACTTTGAGACTTTAAAGGTAATCATCCACTTTTATGCCATAGAACACATTTCTAACCTAGGTTTTCATTCCTTGAGGTTAGTGTATTGTTTAGTACTCATGTGAGTCATTGAATATTGGTTAGAACATTGGCAAAGGAAGTTTAAGTGGTGGCCGATATTCATTCAAGAAGAAGGTCTAGGGAGGAAGATAAGATAAGCTTGAGAAAACAAGGTAAATTACTTACCTAATGGTGGTTTAAGATTAAGGAATGAGTTTTAGATGAGTACCAATGTAGCCTAGAGCTTACATTGTGTATTGGATTATATAACCTAAGAAAAAGAACTTAAACAAGCTTATGAACTTGTGACTAAGGAGCCAATGAGAATGAGTTAGTAATATAAGTTTAAGAGGGATTTTAAGAGCATTATAACTACTATGAGATTGATGGGTGTATTTGCAGGTTGAAAGCTTTTATATGTGGGAAATTCAGTGTTTAAGTTTAAGTCATTTAAGGGCCTAAGAGACATGTCATTTAAGAGCCTTAGTGCTATGCAATTTAAGATTATTGCAATATATTAAGTTTGATGTGATTGAGTTGGTTTAGGTGAGAAGATATGATGGAAACGAACTTGATGTGTGTGAGATGGTTGAATGAGGAAAACAAAGCATTTGGGCATGATAATATACTAGAGAAGCTATGGCGAAATTTGAGTAGAAAACAATGTGTTTAAGTGGTATTGGTGAGTTAATATGCCCTAGGGTTCACTAGGGATCATTAAGAGGAATTTGAGTGGAAATGAGTTAACTAAGAAGTTCTTGAGGTTTAGAATGACCTAGAGATGTCTAGGAGGAAATTAGAGGATTGGTGAGTGTATTAAACACACCAAAGTCATGGTATGAGGAATGGTAAGACTTGTGCAAATTTGGAGGAGAAGGTGTATAATGCTTTGAGATGATTTAGGTATGAACTAGAGAGTAAAACAATGAGAGTTTTGAGAACCTTGTGTAAGCGTGATGATGCTAGAAGTAGACTAATGAGGTTTAGTTTAGATGTTAATGAGTGGACTTAGGTGATGGAAGAGAAAGGTGTGGGAGAATGTTGTCAAATGTCAAGGAAAATGACTAGGAATGTAAAAGAGAGTATGATCATGAGGGTGGTGAATAAGATGCATAGAAGAGGTGGAAATGTCTAAGGAGGGTGTTACATGGTCAGGGTAAATGAAGAACCATGTCAAGGTGTTAAGGTAATGGGAAGCAATGTATAAGTAAGCTCAAGAGTTTAGGAGTGATGAGTAACAAATGAAAAGAAGAGAAATTGTGCATGGACATGCAAGATGACCTTGGAAGGTTTAACGAAGCAAAGATGGAATGTAATGATGTTAAGGAGGAGTTATATTGATTGGGAAGGAAACACTTTGGATAGTTAGAGTTTTAGACAAAAATTACATGTTGGAAAAATAATGAAATAAGTAACAAGTGTTAGAAATTCTTGTAAGGATTGAGAAAATGGTTAAGGAGGTTTTAAAGGATGTTCTAAGGTGAGTTTAAGAGCCTATATGGTATTAAGACATAATGGGACACTTGTGGAGGAGTTGGGCATTTTTGCAAGAAAGGAGATAAGTGTTTAAGGGTGTAGAAGATGAATATTCTGGCCTGTCCGAACTTCCGTCCGAATTTGGATGCTCGGATATGCCCTGTTGCGATTAGAATTTTTGAGTCTCGGCTAGAGTCCGAACTACCGTCCGGACTTAGATGTTCGGACACCTGAAATTCTTCCTTTGATTTTTCCTCGACCCATGTCCGAACTTAGGGAAGTTCGGACACATGTTCGGACACACGTCTGGTTGCACCCTTTTGAGTCTCGACTTGCGTCCGAACTTGGTAAGCTCGGACACAAGTTCGGACGCGGTGCTGTTTTGATCAAAAACTTTGTTTAAGGTTAGGAAATGATATCCAATGGTGGGGATTGATATGTAATGATGATATAAGGTGGTTTAAGACATGTTTGGTGGGTAACAATGATAATTAAATGGGTGAATAAGTATAAGTTATGAGGAGAAGTGATTCACTTAAGATTAAGTTTATAAGAACTTAAGTGGTGTTAGATGGGGATCATTAGTGACTAAGTGAGTTAAGTAAGTTAGTTTTATTGGAAAAGTAATTAACAATCTAAAATTGAATGAATGTTTTAGGGTTTGAGAATTTGGACTCCAGAGGAGAGTAAGCAATCGAACGACCAACGGTGAACGGTACAGTTCTTCTTGTGACCTGCTTGCTAACGAGGTGTCCCTCGACTTGTGTGCTATTTGTTTTTGTGTGTTCACTAAACAAGATAAAGCATGCAACCGGAATATTATGTTTATTGTATTGTTGTGTGATGTTTGAAAACTAACACAACATACCGTGAGAACTTACTAACCAACGTTTAGTAAGGAATTGAGTGAGACTAAGGAACACTCCCTAATATGGGTTTGATATAAACCGAAAGAGGTTAACCAACAAACATGGTCTTGAGACTACTACTAACTGGAACTTGAGTGAGGAAACCCGGGACTGACTCCGGTCATGCATGCTAAGGAAAGGGGGTCGGTATCTATAGCAGATTCGACTTCCGCTTAAGGACTTGTCTTCGGACTTGTAGCCTAGGGCCGGTTGCCAGCTCAGCTACGCTGGACTCCCGTCCAGGGTAGGTGGCATTAAGATGGTGCGGTGGGATCACCTAAATCCCAGGTTTGGACTTAGGATACAACCATTTCCCTCCAGGAACGATTTGTATACTGAGAATAAGTTAAGATTAAGATTAAGGTAAGGTTAAGATAAGTTGCAACCATTCCTTATTAAAGGATGGTTTGTATTATTAAGATTAAGATAAGCTACATCCATTCCTTATTAAAGGATGGTTGTTTCTAAGATTAAGATAAGACTAAGATTGAGGTGAGATAAGGATGGACTAAGATTAAGAGGGAACATTACTTAAGGAGTTAAATAATTAACTCTCTAATTAAGGGAACGCATTTAAGTCGTTCATTGTGTGTGAACTTTGATTGTTCATATCTGAGTTGTTGTTTACTGCACTTTCTATTATGTTGTGCATCTAATCAACCTCCATGCTATCGACAATTAGTCGTCGTAGCCACGTTAGCTTGGGGGCCATGAGAGGATCGTACCAGCATTCGTGCTGACCCCCTTTGGGGGCTGTTTTTCTACACAGGTAAACATCAGGAGGCGGCCGTCACGAGAGTAAGAAGGGGTACAAGTGTGAAGGGTTAAGTGTGGCCTACGAGTTGTGCATGTACACACGTATGGCAATTGAGTTAGTAAGATGTATAGGATATGAGGGGATGGTAAGAAGGAAATGTAATTGGTTAAGGTTGTTGTACTAATGTTCGGTATATTCTGTAGTCACACCGTGGCAAGGTCCTGGAGTGTAAAGAATTCCTCTGTGACATGTATATGTATAAGCTGTTAAGTTGCGAGACCACATTTGGATTGAGTTGGGGTGTTACAAAAGTGGTATCAGAGCGTAGTTACGCTCTGAAGACAAGAATTACTGAACTTAGGAGAATATTGAGGTTGAGATTGAGTTATGGGTTAAGGGTTGAGAGATAGAGTGAGAGGTGCGTTAGTCAGGACTTCCCGGTGCTTACCGGATATCCATAGTACCTAGACCCGCCCTCCACATCCCTAACTCTGAATACATGGAACAAACGCCAGAGAGAAGAAAGCCTTCTCCTACTCGGAAAAAAAAACCGATCTGGCAGTTAGTTAACAGTAAGCAAAACGAGAAACATCTTGTTGAGCAACCGTTTATGAGAACTTGAACGTTTTAACTGGGGCGCAGCAGTGAAACAGGCGCTATCAAGGGAATTCTACCAGTAAGGGAACGGTAATTACCGGCAACATGGGTCGACATGCTACGCAGTCGAAATAACCCGCCATACCAATGATAAGGAAAGCACTACTAGTGCAATGGATAAGAAAAGAATAAGCGACATGAGTATCGGACAGTGGTCCAAATGAGCATGACAAAGGGATGATACAAAGTATGAGGGATAAGATTACTGGAAAGTCCAGTTAGGAACGGGAACTCCAAACCCCATACAATGAAGAAGGTTACAAAACCTGGCCAACATAACGCGGATGACGGTAGAAACTCATACAAAATGTATACCGGAATAGGACTACGATGTAGTGCCTAAGGGAGAATCATTACTTAGTGACCACGACAAAATGTGTGGGAACGGGATTGAGGATTAAGACGTAAGGAAATAACAAGGGGTTCCCTCAGAAAGAGGAACACCCTGATAAGCGACAGTACTGTCAAACAACAGGGAAACTGCCGGATGGCCAGCTATCCAAAATAAGAGATCATCGAAGAAGTCCCGAGGACTACCAATTACATGGGAATTAGAAGGAAGTATCACTTCCAATGTACCTTGCACCAATAGCCCATCCTGCATGGCGCACTTGCCATAGCAAGTGCTACCACGGTTAAGCCACACGGAAAGCCATCATGGCAAGATAGGAGAACGCTACAGTTGTAACACATATTAATACCGGATTGTAAATCCATGAGAACAGAAAAATAAGACCTTGGAAAGGCCCGACGGCCTGACCATGATGAGATGAGGTGACACACCAGTCAGCCGGGAGCGGAACTTGGACAAAGTATTAAACCATATAAATATTAGCAACGGTATAACCCACTACAACAACAACCGACAGTACGGTAAGAACACAATCCCGAACTCCAAGGGGAAAACCTAAGAGATCGCTTAGAATCCGAGCAAAACACTATGTAAGCAATAACATACAAGGGATGTATTATAAGATACTATTGAGACTGTTGAAGCAACGAATTCCAATGAAAACTGGATAAGACTCCCAGGGTGACCATTTAGAATACCGATAACAACATTCTTCAATGAAGATGTTGGAAAACCCAGAAAACAAGGATAAAAGGAATAAACGTAAGCTATAACCTACTAAGGATTAAAGTCGTACAACCTTGGAAAAGGAAAGCTCAGAGGACAACCCCCACAGAGCTGGCATAGTCGAGCAGAACAACTGATGAATGACAGTTAATACTGTTTGTTTAACTCATTAACACCCAAGTATGATTGATCATTAACGGGTGGCATAGTCAACGGAAGTTGAACGAAGCGTTGAGATGGAAGTATAAGATGACAGGATGATATCCAACTTGGACACCTTAAGGCAAACGCCTAATACGAACTTATCCTTATTTGCTAAAAGACGTAGGTCTAATAAAACGACAGTATTGTCAAAGACACTAAGTAACCTCAGAATACCTGAATAAACTTCCATAGCAGGAAGCAGGATGCAGCGAGTTACCATGAAACCCAATACTACATTTAGTATGTAACCTAACGGTAGATAGTGTTCAAAGGATCAGAACCTATCAGGATGACCTACGGATGAGTAGGAATATAAGTAATGAACTGAGACATTAAGCACTAAGAGCCTACGAGCCAAGGATGTTAACCACATCAGAGCCCGAGGCGCAGTAAGTTATAAGAGAGCTTGTTTAAGCCACGAAGGAACTACAATTTGTAGATATGAACGGTTACCAAACCTATAACTTAGATTGGGAAGAACATTACCAAGAAAGGGTACCAAAGAGAATATTGAGATAATGCTAAGGACAGGGGCGAAGAACGAACCATGCCTTTTAGGGTGGGGATACCTCTCCTTGTTGTGAGGCCATGAGTGGGAATGAACCCCTCAAAAGTGCTTTCACTTATTAGAGATGCAATACGCTTTTGTTAGAGAATGGAAACTATAAACTTGGGATTACCCTGGAACATGTCAGATACACTTGAGTAATAAGGAAGGTTGCAGAGATAGACCCCTCATCCAACACCCAGGATGTAAGAATTATTGATCGTCAGAGATAAACATTGTGAGTGCACCTTACGGCACGTCAAATGACCAATGCTCCGAAGAGCTTGTGATTCAGTGGATGACTTCAGTAACCTAACGTAGAATTACATGGTAGATAACGTCATAAGGGTGAAATAATGCGAGGGAAATCAGCCTACTTACGAATCTGAGATTAGAGCAGAACACCTTCGTATTAAGAGTCAACTATTTTACAGCGCGGTAACACAACCGCTATACACCGGAATGAGAGGACTCCCAGTGTGTTTACACCAAGAAGGGATTGAGTATAAGGTAATACATGAGAATAAGTGAATAAGAGGTTGCACCATTAATGGGCAACATGGTAAGGGCCAACTACCACGGTAGTAGTGGTCGTGAGTACAATAGTTGGATAAGTGGATTAAGTCATGGTGCGCGGTAAGGCGACCATTATGTATGAGCCGTCAAATATTGACACTGAGGCAATTAGATTTATGAGTTAAGACCAGCATAAGTAAGGAAATAAGATGGTAGAGACTGTGCATTGGTGCCAGTAGTCTGGACCTGGTTAGGTAAGATTTCACAGGAAGCACACTACCCATTCCTTAAGGAACTGGAAGTGCATTCCTAATAGAATGAATATGAGAAAGAAGATAAGAGGCTCTATGGAAAGAGACCTAAGCTACTAAGAAATAGAATCAATACGGAATACAGAAAGGAGCTGGAGCATACCATACCCAAGAACACAGTAAATGGACTTCCCTTGATTAACTTCAAGAAGAACAATAAATGTTATTATGGAACGATGAAAGAGGAGATCGACAACAGAATACTTCATAATTAGCAATAGCTAAACGTGTGACGGACACTATGAGTTTACTAAAACGAGACGTGGGACGACTGCACCCCACAGGGGCTTGCAGGCCTGACACGCTCATTTATGAGTTAGTTGGGTAAGTAGTAATGTACCAGTAAGGTACCCCATGCATGTAGACGACTGGTGTAAGGAACACGGGAAGTAGTCGACTCCATACCACGGACAACGACCCAAGATCAGTCAAGAGCAGCCACTACCACAACAGTCGAAGAGAAGAATTCAGTTGAACCAACAACACAAAGAAATTAGAGAACAAATAATTAAGGACTATGAAATGCGAAGAACACGGATTGTTAAGTACATACATTGGGCATGTCTTAAGCTGTAAGAGATTAAACTGTAAAGCGCAATACACACTAAACAGTAGTTTCAGATTAAAAATCATCCTCAGACCAAAGGTCAGATGGAAAGAATGATTTAGACACTTAAAAGAACGCTAAGAATATGAACATTAGATCCCCATAGAGACTGGATAGACAAGCTACAACTTATCAAGGCCGTGTATATATATAAAGATAACACGTGACCATTGAGGGACCTTTAGTGCTAAACCATAAGCACGCAGGAGGAAAATATACAATACTGTAAAGGATAAGCGAGACAGTTAAGCCTAAGACCATCAGAGTTGTGCAGCGGAAGCTAGCAGATCACTACCTTTGAGATTAGACCAAACTAAGTTAAGGAAACGGTATAAGTACCGTTAAGAATCCTCGATACAGAGACTAAGTCATTTCTGATCGAATTATAAGTAAGATAGATGACGTGGAAGCTAGAATGCTTGGTGAGAATTAGACATCTTGAACTTATGTTCAAGGATGATATAATGCTGATTACGTGGGCGTAATCCATTTTAAGGGGGGTAGAGCGAAAACCGCTTAGCGTATGTTTGTGTACTGAGTACATAAACTACGGTGTGCATAGCACAAAATAATTTGAGAATATGTTTTACATAAACATTTTGAGATAAATTATGGTTATTGCACACAGAAGATGTGAATACCACACACGTTAAGTACCTATCTTGTTAACTCCGGTGTGAGTACAAGTTAAGAGAATTAAGGAAGAGGATTAAGGAGATTTAAGGAATAAGGAATATATGAGGTATGAGTCGATATGAGACTATGTGTGAGATAAGAATAAGATAACATTATGAGATACAATTTGATATGAGTATGAGGATGGAAATTGTAATGCTATGAGATATAAGATGGTGAGAATTGGTATGGGACAGTTATAGAACTTAGTAGGAATTTATATCTTGAGGTAATTACTAAGAGATGAATCGGGAATGTTCGATGGACTGAGTCCACACTTTGGAGATGTATTGATTATGATTAGAAGAACTAAGAAGATAGAAAATTGGACATGAGTGAATTATCTGATGTTTGAAAATGACGTGGGAGGTGGAACTTGATTTTCTAGGGATCAAGGGAAACCAAGCACAAATTGGGGTGGAAGGATAGTTCTACACTGATGCTGATCACATCAGGGTGGGATGATTCCTGAAACTCCCTACCAGTGGTCACAATTAAATCACACTATGGATAGAGGCCTTAGGATAAAATGAAATTGGAGTTGATTGTATTTTTAATTAGAGGAATTATTCCTCACATGACCTCGTAAAAAGGATTACCTTTTTACTGAGTCTCGCCCATGAAGTCGAGGACGCACGAGCCTTTGTCTTCGGACCGGTGACATGGGGAGAGCAGAGTGTTTTGTATTCTGGCCCATGGTGACGAGGACGAATGAGCCATTGTCTACGGACCGGTGACATGGGAGAATGCGTTGGAAAGAAAATTATGTGAATGTTTTAATCATCAAAAGAAACAAAGAGAATTTTGAGTGTTATACATGCTTGAGCATGTTGTGTGATATTTAAGTATAAGAATATGGCGGATCTAATGATCCAATGAGTTTGAGTATACATAAGTATGATCTGTATGATCTATGGAATGAGGTAAGACATGTATTTTAATAAGATAAGATGCATGGGAACTTTGGGGACAAAGTTCTTTTAAGGGGGGTAGATTGAAATACCCCAAACCTAAGTATGCTAAGTAAACATCAAATTATGATGTAGTAAGGCTAGAATATGCCTTAGAAAGATTGGTAGACAATTTAAACCAAGGAAAACACAAGAAAATGCCTTAAGGGCAATTAGGGCAAAAATGTGCTCTAAGCTTGGAGAGGCTTGGGTGAGTACCCAAATATCATGATAAGACCTTAGTAATATTCTAATGGTCATTTTAAACCAATTACCAAAGAAAACCAAGCTTGAAAACAAGTTAAAACACAAAATGTGCTTTAAGAAGTCTTAAAGCACATTTTTGAGAAATTGTCTTAGAATTGAGTTTTGAGTGGCTAAATGTCCATCATTACTCTTTAATCAACATGTGTACTAATTAGTATCACATTAGGAAGCCTAAATCAATGGGAAATCAAAAATTTCAGAAATATGTGCACTAATTAGTGAATAGTGCCAAATAGTGACTAGTTTAAGTTTTAATCAATATAAGCTAATTAGTTGGTCAACAAAGACCATGATAGCCTTATTTAAGATGGGGCCGGTTTTCTAAGGATGAGTCACCATAGACTACATCAAATAAGGAAGAAAAGAAGAGATAAGTAAAAGGAGTTACTATTTGCTTTTATAAAGCAAATATCTTATATTAGCCTACTTTTCTTCCTCTCTCTTCATTTCTCTTCTTCCCACGGTTTTCTTCCCTTCTCTTGCTCCAAAACCGAGAGAGCTCCATCCATGGGCCACCTTCAATCAATGCTCACCAAGTGTTCATCTTTGCTCCAAATCAAAAACTAAGTATAGATTTCTCTTAGTTAGGCCAAGACCTATCTTTCTATCTTTTCAAATCTTTCAAAGCTCAAGTTTGGTGCCATGAGAAAACTCCATTGATGGAGGAAAATCAAGTTTGAAGAGCTCATTAGCTTCTCCATTCTCTTAAGGTAAAGAAAATGTAAGAAAAACCATGTTTCCATCATTCCTTCCACATGGCCGAAAATTACTACTCATGGGGCCTTGTTTTATGCCTTGTTCTAGCTTGATTTATTCATCAAGGACTAGTGGAGGTCCTATTTCATTCAATGCCCAAGTCTACTTTGAGACTTCAAAGGTAATCATCCACTTTTATGCCTTAGAACACATTTCTAACCTAGGTTTTCATTCCTTGAGGTTAGTGTATTGTTTAGTACTCATGTGAGTCATTGAATATTGGTTAGAACATTGGCAAAGGAAGTTTAAGTGGTGGCCGATATTCATTCAAGAGGAAGGTCTAAGGAGGAAGATAAGATAAGCTTGAGAAAACAAGGTAAATTACTTACCTAATGGTGGTTTAAGATTAAGGAATGAGTTTTAGATGAGTACCAATGTAGCCTAGAGCTTACATTGTGTATTGGATTATATAACCTAAAAAAAGAACTTAAACAAGCTTATGAACTTGTGACTAAGGAGCCAATGAGAATGAGTTAGTAATATAAGTTTAAGAGGGATTTTAAGAGCATTATAACTACTATGAGATTGATGGGTGTATTTGCAGGTTGAAAGCTTTTATATGTGGGAAATTCAGTGTTTAAGTTTAAGTCATTTAAGGGCCTAAGAGCCATGTCATTTAAGAGCCTTAGTGCTATGCAATTTAAGATTATTGCAATATATTGAGTTTGATGTGATTGAGTTGGTTTAGGTGAGAAGATATGATGGAAAAGAACTTGATGTGTGTGAGAGGTTGAATGAGGAAAACAAAGCATTTTGGGCATGAAATATACTAGAGAAGCTATGCGAAATTTGAGTAGAAACAAATGTGTTAAGTGGTATGGTGAGTTACTATGCCCTAGGGTTCACTAGGGATCATTAAGAGGAATTTGAGTGGAAATGAGTTAACTAAGAAGTTCTTGAGGTTTAGAATGACCTAGAGATGTCTAGGAGGAAATTAGAGGATTGGTGAGTGTATTAAACACACCAAAGTCATGGTATGAGGAATGGTAAGACTTGTGCAAATTTGGAGGAGAAGGTGTATAATGCTTTGAGATGATTTAGGTATGAACTAGAGAGTAAAACAATGAGAGTTTTGAGAACCTTGTGTAAGCGTGATGATGCTAGTAGTGGACTAATGAGGTTTAGTTTAGATGTTAATGAGTGGACTTAGGTGATGGAAGAGAAAGGTGTGGGAGAATGTTGTCAAATGTCAAGGAAAATGACTAGGAATGTAAAAGAGAGTATGATCATGAGGGTGGTGAATAAGATGCATAGAAGAGGTGGAAATGTCTAAGGAGGGTGTTACATGGTCAGGGTAAATGAAGAACCATGTCAAGGTGTTAAGGTAATGGGAAGCAATGTATAAGTAAGCTCAAGAGTTTAGGAGTGATGAGTAACAAATGAAAAGAAGAGAAATTGTGCATGGACATGCAAGATGACCTTGGAAGGTTTAACGAAGCAAAGATGGAATGTAATGATGTTAAGGAGGAGTTATATTGATTGGGAAGGAAACACTTTGGATAGTTAGAGTTTTAGACAAAAATTACATGTTGGAAAAATAATGAAATAAGTAACAAGTGTTAGAAATTCTTGTAAGGATTGAGAAAATGGTTAAGGAGGTTTTAAAGGATGTTCTAAGGTGAGTTTAAGAGCCTATATGGTATTAAGACATAATGGGACACTTGTGGAAGAGTTGGGCATTTTTGCAAGAAAGGAGATAAGTGTTTAAGGGTGTAGAAGATGAATATTCTGGCCTGTCCGAACTTCCGTCCGAAGTTGGAAGCTCGGACATGCCCTGTTGCGATTAGAATTTTTGAGTCTCGGCTAGAGTCCGAACTACCGTCCGGACTTAGATGTTCGGACACCTGAAATTCTTCCTTTGATTTTTCCTCGACCCATGTCCGAACTTAGGGAAGTTCGGACACACGTCTGGTTGCACCCTTTTGAGTCTCGACTTGCGTCCGAACTTGGTAAGCTCGGACACAAGTTCGGACACGGTGCTGTTTTGATCAAAAACTTTGTTTAAGGTTAGGAAATGATATCCAATGGTGGGGATTGATATGTAATGATGATATAGGTTGTTTAAGTGAAATACCCCAAACCTTGATATGTGGTTTAAATATCAAATTATGGTATGTAAAGGCTAAAAAGTGCCTTAGTAACATCAGTGAACAATTTAAACCATAATAAATGCAATAAAGCATTAAGACACAGTTTGAGCAAAAACATGCTCTAAGCTATGAGTGAACTTGGTTAGGACCCAAAGAGCCTACCAGACTTGATAACATTTAATTATGATTTAATAAGGCTAAATAAGTCCTTAAGAAACTTTGGTGGACAGTTAAACCAAATAAAACATAAGAAAATACCTTAAAGTCAATATGAGCAAAAATGTGCTCTAAGCTTGGGATGAATGTGTATAAGACCTAATGGTCATACCTATACCTTATTTATATGTTAATGAACATATTAAATCAATTACTAAAGAAAACCAAGCTTGAAAACAAGTTAAAACACAAAATGTGCTTTAAGGAGTCTTAAAGCACGTTTTTGAAAAATTGTCTTGTAAATGAGTTTTGAATGGCTAAATGTCCATCATTACTCTTTAATTAACATGTGTACTATATAGTATCACATTTGGGTGGCCAATAGTGGGAAATCAAAAATTTCACTTCTATGTGCCTTGTATTTGTGAATAGTAATTTTTACAAGCTAGTATATAACATATGTTATGTTAAGTAATTAAATTGACAAACAAAGACTAAAATACCCTTGTTATATTAAAGGGGGCCGGTTTTTGTAGTGAGGAGTCACCAAGTATGTTAACTTGTTAAGTAAATAAATGTGACTCATAGTTACTATTTGCTTTAAGACTTAAATATCTTCAAAAAGTAAGTTCTATCTTCATTCTCCCTTCCTTTCCTTCATTTCCCACGGTTCCAACAACACCACCAACCTCTCTTCTTCATTCTCTCTCGGTAATACCACTACCTCCATTAGAACTCAAGCTTTGAACTCTTGTCAAATCTTGCTCTCTTGTCCAAATCAAAAACAAACACCACCATTCTCTTAGTTAAGCCAAGCTCTACCATCTTGTCTCTTCAAAACTTCAAAACCTCCATTTCGGTGCCAAGAGAAACCACCATGGGAGGAGCTTGAGCTCATCTTTTCACATATTCTTGTTCTCCTTTGCTTCAAGGTAAGGAAACTCAAAGAAAATCCATGTTTCCTCCATGTTTTGTTTGTTGTCCGAAAATTCACCATTAATGGAGCTCTTATATTGCCTTGTTCTAGCTTCATTGAATCTTCCAAGGGCTAGGAGGAGCCCTCTCTTGATACTTATTCAAGTTCTCTTCCAATTCCAAGGTAAAACAATTACCTAATGTGTTAAAACAATATGTGTAACTAGGGTTTACAATGAGATGGAGCTTAAAGCTTGAATACTCATTATGTTGTTTGTAATGTTTAGAAGTTGACAAACAACCAAATACCCCACGGTTTTACAAGGAAACAAGAAAGAAGTTTGTGAGGAAAAAGAGGTAAACAAACTATCTCAATGTAGTTTAATGCCTTAAGAAATGAGCTTGATTTGCTTGATAAAGTACCTAAGGAGCCAATGGTGAGTGACCTAGTAAAATGTTCTCAAGGAGACTAGTAAAAGAACATATGTTTTGGTGTATGTATTTGCAGGTCAAAGGCATTATTTATGTGGGAAATTCAGTGTTTAAGGTTATGCAATTTAAGGGCCTAAGAGCCATGTTATTTAAGGGCCTAAGTGCCAAGCAATTTAAGTTGTGCACTATATTGTGATGTAGTGCTTAATGTGTGAAGTTTGTGTATAAAAATGTGTTTGATGGATTTTAGGTGTTTTGAATGAAATAAGGTAAAAACCTAAGTGTTTGGATGTGAGTATACAAGAGAAGCTATGGCCAAATTTGGGAAATGTGTAAGAAGTTCTAAGTGTTTTAAATGGTTTTGGTGAACTAGGAAGTGTTTAAAGGTGAATGAATGTTTACTTGAGAAGGAAAACATGTATTAAGGTGATTTAGATTGATGCAAGGATTTAGGTGTTGTCTTTGA
This sequence comes from Limonium bicolor, assembly GCA_023374045.1. NCBI lineage: Eukaryota > Viridiplantae > Streptophyta > Magnoliopsida > Caryophyllales > Plumbaginaceae > Limonium > Limonium bicolor. The sequence goes on from CM041781.1 coordinate 176,587,728, forward strand.
AGTTCTAGGAATTTAATGTGTGTTTAGTGGATGTGTGTAAGTCTTGGAGGAGTTTGTTTAAGGTTAGGTAATGTTGATATTCAAGGAACAAGTGATGTTTAGGTATGATGTAAAAAGGAGATTTAGTTAGTAAGAAAAGAAGTCGAGAGGTGATGATAAGGTGTAGAGGAAACACCTTGGTATTGTGGTCATTATGGGTGAAATGCCACTAGAAATCATAAGGAGAAAACATTGTAAGTGTTAGGAATTTTTTGTGGAGATATAAGTAAAGGTTTAAGGAATTAGGAAAATAGTTTTTGTGAGTGTTTAAGAATATCTTAAGGGTGTGTTTGAAGTGCCAAATGATGTTAGAACACATTAAGAGGCCTTAGGAGAAGTTTGGTGAAGATTGGCAAAGTTTGGGTAAGTATAGAAGGCGACCGACCCAGGGCCGACCCAGTTTTTGGGTCGGTCGAGCCTCTGTTAGATGTTTGTAATGTGTTCGGTAATGGTCCGACCCAAAAGGGTGGGTCGGACATGGGTCGGTCGGTCAAGTTTCAAAGGAAGGAAAATGTTCGCACATGGACCGACCCAGAATGGTGGGTCGGACGTGGGTCGGACGGGCATGTTTGTAAGGAAGTAAAAGGGTTCTGTATGGACCGACCCAGCTGTGGGTCGGTCGGTGGGTCGGTCGGACCAAAAACATGGTTTAAGGTTATGAAATGATATGTGATGATGGGGATTGGTAGGTAATGATGTTATAAGGATGTTAAGGACATGTTAGGGAGTTTTAATGACACCTAAGGGGTTAAAGTTGTATTAAAATGTGAGGGTAAACAAGTGTAAAAATGTTAAGTAATGTAACTAAGTTAACGGGGGAAAAATTAAGCATTGACATAAATGATCAAGCAAACCCCAATGTTAATAAAAACACATGTGATGTTAACAGTTGTTCGAGAATTGCTCGAGGAACATAAGTGGACGTGGTAAAGTGGACTCCGGTGACAGGTATGGTTTTCTTGCAACCTGCGTCCTACCGGATTACACCGGCTTGTATGCCAATGTTCTGTATGTTTGCCACGTTGTAAGATTAAACATGTAATGAGTTTACAGTAATTCATTTATGTGGCGTGTTCAACTCCGATACCATTTAACCTCGGCAGTGTAACCTTAGTTAACTGAGTCTAGGATCACATGAGAGTTCGGTATTCGGAGTAAACGACCCGTACCATGGGACGTACTAACCACGGCTATGCGTGCGTTAATTGTGTGATATGTGTATGTGAATGTAGGGATCTCCCTTGTATGTTTAACCCAGTTGTAATACTGTATGAGTTGTTATGTGACAGGCTCCATAGTGGGGTTCTAAGTATTGTCTAAAGTAAGTATGTACTAACAGTAGTGAGGAATCCGGTTTGGCCGGTCGCGCGTTGTTTGGGAGAGGGTATCCTTCCTAGCCTTACCCTTCTCCTTGTTATGGTTGTTTCCCTCACGGGTTATGATCTCCCATTAGCTTACTCCAAAGCTTGGCTATTCTGACTTATGATCGGTTTAGGGGGAACATGTGTTTGTGTGGTGTGTTCGGGCCTCCAAACCCGAACCGCCTTAACTTAAGTTACTCGTCCAACTATTAGGACGGTAATGAGTGTTGTTGTTATTGTATAACGAGCTTATCATGAGACTGGCAACATTCTCTAGGCTCACCAGTGTATAAACTTTTTGGGTCGGTTCCTAAGAGAACCACTCCCATTATGTTATGTGTTCTCGTTGTGATGCAATATCTATTGCGGTATTATGTTGTGTACGTGCAAAGTGTTATTAGGTGTTGTATGTAGTGTATGTTATAAGTTGTATAATGTGGAGTGTGTGGATCATGGATATGATTCCCAGTTCGTGATAAGAGGCGTTTAAGGATAACCCGATTTAAGGGTATGTGTCGTCTATTAAGGAAGTAGCTCCATTAGAGGAGGAACACTCTAGGGAGGATGAATTCCATGAGTGACTTATCAAGTAAGGATATACTATCCGGTTGTTGAGCCCATTGAGGCGGAATGTTGAGTGTTGGGTGTATTGTTACATGCATGATTTAAATATAATCAACTGCATGTTAAGACGACAATTAGTTGTGCGTGGCCCGGTAGCATGTGGGCTGCGGGATTACCATACCAGCAAAGGTGCTGAGCCCCTTGGGGCCACCCCTTTCTCTTCTTTTCCTATTTCAGGTACGAAGTGCTGGAAGCCGTTCGAGAGTAGGACGGGTAGTCATTGTACATGGGTATTCATTTAAGTGTATATACGTTGGTGTAGTAAGACCGATTTGTTGTCGGCACCAGTTTATAAATACTCGGTTATAGTTGATAAGGTGAATATTATTGTTGTTGTTAGAGGAAAGGGATAATATTGTATAGTTGCTCGGGAATTTAGCCCATCAGACCGGTACAATGTATATGAATTAGCCTTGTTAGCCACGTGGGTGGCTAACGGCGTGTAACACCAGGGAGTTAAGTAATGTGATGAGGTTTGTAATTCCGCTGCCAGTTATTTTGTAAGTATGTAAATGTTGGATGGGGTGTTACAAAAAGTGGTATCAGAGCAAAGTATCGCTCTGATGACTGAACTACCGAGCTTAGGAAGTACCGAGTTAGGATTTAAGTACTTTGGGTTAAGAGTTGAGTGATAGCGTGAGAGATACGCTAGTTAGGAACTACCAGTGACTACTGGAAACCTACAATATCCATCCCACCCTCCACAATCCCTGTTTTACAACTTGGGAAACAACGCCAGAGAGATGAAAGTCCTCTCATACTCGGGGAACCCGATCTGGCTGTTATTAAATACCCTTAGGGTACGGAGAATCTGTCATACGGTAGATCCCGAAAACTGGGAATCCCGGAGACGGTCTCCATCTAAACAATGTTAACCGCATTCCATAGCGATGAATGAAGGATCTTGTGTATTGGAGAATAGAATTTCCGGCAACCTGGGTCGACATGCAGAGCAGTCGAGAATAACCAGCTTGCAACGCACCTACCGTGCAACAGGCAAGAAATGGATTAATAACACCCGAGACAAGTGTCTACGGAACCACAGTTGATAAATAAAACACCAACGGTATACCAGCCGACAGAGGAACTACAACGTAGTGCCCAAACAAGAGACAAGTCTCAGTAACCACGACAAATACGTGGAACGGGCTACAAAGAGAATACAATACTAAGAAAAAGGGGTCTCCCAGAATGGGAAATACCCTAGTTAATGATTATTATGTGAGGACAGTGAGAAGTCACCTAGACAAGTTATTATCAAGACAGTAAGATCAGTGAGGGCCAACAAGGCCACTGATGACAGTGCGGGTAAAAACAATACCACAACCGGTATGTGTTAAACTGATAGCCAGTTAGCATGGCGCACTTGCCATAGCAAGTGCTGCTATAATAGGGCTGTTCGGGAAATTTATAACCACTACGAAGTACTTGGAAAAGTACAATAAAATTAAATGTGATTGTCATAACAGTGGAAGGGCCTGTTAGCCTAACCTCTGTAATTGTAAGTACGCCAGTCAGCAAGAAGCTAGACTTGGTTAAGGTAAGAAGATGTTGTGAAACCATGAAAATTTTCTTTCAAACCCAGATTTATTCAAACCCTTTCTTTTCAAAACCAGATTTTCTTTCAAACCAACACTTTTCCAACCTTCTTTTAAACCAAACCAGTAAAACCAAGGACAGTTGACAAGGATACAACAATGGATAAACTTTCCCTCGATTAAGTTCGGGAAGTAAGGAATGAATATTGTCACGGGACAATATAAGGGAGTTGACAACAGAATACTTCACCTAGGCGTGTGACGGACACTACAAGTGTACCAACTGTGTTGTGGGACGACCGCACTCCGATAGGAGCATGTGGGCCTGACAGACCTACTTATGGGTTAGTTGGGTAAGTAGCGATGTATCAGTAAGATACCCCATATATGTATACGAGTAGAGTCCGAAACACGGGAAGTAGTCGACTCCGTCTACGGTCAGCAGTATAAATCAAACGAAAGCTAAGGATTACAAGGAATAGTTGAAGTTAAGGAACTCAGTTAAGTTAGCGAGACTAAAAGGATTAGTGAATTCCTTTCAAGGAAATGTTTAAGAGTTAGAAAGTGCGATGGGCACAAACTGTTATGTAAAGACACCACATATGTCTTAAGGATTCTTAGGGATATAGACATTATAGCTGGAATGGTGACCCAGCCTGTACATGGCAAGCAGATGCCTAATGTGGACACATTAATGTGCAATGAACGGATAAATTCCCAGAATGAGTACCTACACTACCAGGAAATGTTAATCTTCACAGAAGAAGATAATAAACCAGTAAAGAACGCGAAAGGTGTAGCTAACGGAATGTACCAATAAGTGTGAGCCAAATGTAAAGGCATAACTTAACAACACCCAGGAGCAATCCTTGAAGGGTGTTCACATCAACAATTGTTGAATGAAATGCATGACAGAAGCACAAGGGTTGAAACTAACACACAGTTAACACATAAGTTGTCAGGAGACGGACTGACAAACCTAAGGGGCATCCCATGAAAGGAAACGTGATGCGACGACCTTGTAATATTGTACAGAGAGGTACATGTGTGGACAGCCTATAATGAGCCAGCTCAAGCACAAATAAGGCGTATAATCCAAAAGCAGGATATCTCATATAATTCGATTGATGGTAGAAGTTTAGGTTGTATAAGCGAATAGAGTGGTAAACGAACCACTGCATTAAGAGTGGGGATACCTCTCGACGTTTTGTGACACCGCAGGAGCGGTAGTGGTAGTTATGTGAATCAAGTTCAAGAAATATGTTAAGGATGGACGATGTTATTATTGAAAGAGAAATTAGCTTAGTAGTATGTGTGTATAAAGGGAAGCACCTGGCTGAATAATGCCGGCTTGTGACTCGAATGATCGATGCTCAAGGAGCATTCAGTGGTCATCCAAATGAGGGATGAACCATAATATGAATAATGTAAATTTATGTTGGAAGTTAATGTGACAGTAAATACTATGTGAGTTAGTGTTATACAATAAGTGAGAGCACGGTGCGCAGTAAGCGACCGTTGTATAAGTGTTGTTGAATGATAATATGGTAGGTCGAACCAGTTACGAGATAAGAGTCTCAGTGAAGGACAGTGTGAATTCCATGGCGAGTCGCATAAGGGATTTACTGTCGAGAGTTTACGCCTCTGCACTCTGTATGACTGAGTGTTGGTTATTGCACTTGTGCAGTAATGATCGATGGGATAGCTAGGAATTGGAGACATGTTAATTATAGAGGAATAATGTTATAAAGGCCGATGCATAGGAAATGCAAGGCCGCACCAATAAAAGAGTACTTGTACAAAACCGAATGTGGAGACATGATTAACAGTAAGTGACTATAGTAGCACTAACTGCCAAGTATCGGTATAGAATATACCCCAAGGTTGTGAATAGCCGAGGAGAGCACTACACACTAGGTAGTTAGCTCAATCTCAACCGACAATAAGTCGGAAGGCAACAAGTCAATCATTGTGAAATACATGGTGTATACACAGTAAATTGTTATGGAGTGGATGGAAAATTGTGTGAAACTCACCGAATCCGCTCAGGGTAAAAGATACCGTGCGTCGGTGAGAAACCATTGTTACCAAGATGAAGGTGACAATTGGGGATGTACAATACAGTAAGAATAAACAAATGGAGCAATTAAGCTCTACAGTTTGAGTTTCGCAGCAGAAACTAGTGAGCCAGTGATTCAAGTGTTGAATGTAATGGTGAACATGAGTGAATGGCTAATTATAATGCCTAAAAGCCTCACAGGCCAGGACCGAAACCGGTTATGAGTTTACAAACTCCAATGGGAATTCTTGGTTAGGAACTAAACCGCCAATATGGGTTAAGATCCTCTAATCGGAATCCATTGTGTAATAGGCGCGTGGAAGCTAAAAACACTTCACGACGCAGAGAACATTTAAGCCAATGTTTAGTGATTGATTACGTGGGCGTAATCCCTTTTAAGGGGGGTAGAGCGCAAAAACCATGGTGTATATTACCGTACAAGTGTACGAAGTGTATGTGATTTATATTGTGCATAGCACAAGATTATATTATGTTTTGATGATTGGTGTGTGTGTTACATAAACATACACATTCATTTATGGTTTAATTGTGGTAATTGCGCACAGAAGATGCGAATACCATTGTGATAAGTGTGTGTTTGTTAACAGTGTGTGGTGATTGTACAAGTGGGGGAGTAGATAAACTCCCGGGGGAACAAAAGCCCCGACAGTGTGTATAAATGTAAAACCAGGTGTTGTATTTTGGATAAAATATATGTGTATATATATATATACTTTATAGTGATGCATGAAAGGGCATGATACCGACATGAAACCTAGTGAGAATAAGATTCCCTAGGCAACAGGATTAAAAGTGAATGGAGGTAACTGATAGATGGAGTTCTATCCTTTGGAGATGTTGTGATCATGACTAGAATGATTCGAAAGATAGAAAATTGGAAATGAGTGACTACTTGATGCGTGAAAATGAAGTGGGAGGTGGAACTTGATTTGCATGTGATCAAGGGAAGCCGAACACAAATTGGGGTGGAAGGATAGTTCAACACTGATGCTGATCACATCAGGGTTGGATGACTCTTGAAACTCCCTATAAGTGGTCACGAATAACCACGCTAATAAAAGAAGCAAAGAGCTTAAGTTGGACTTGGAGTTGAGTGTGTTTTCAAAAGGATTTTAAATTGGTATTTATAAAACGTTGATGGATACTTTACGTAATTAAAGTTCTCTTACTTAACCTCACAAAGAAATTTTAAATTTAAGTGATTGTTTTAAACTCCCAAAGGCACGGGGACGGAAGGTGTCCATCGCGACCGGGTTCTGCGGGATCACAGTGTATATCAAGGATATTTTTGATTGCTATACATGCTCTGACATGTTGTGTGGTATGTGTAATGAATGTTGTTTGACTTGGATTTCCTAAAGTGTATACTATCAAGGCCTATGAGTCTAAATTTGTGGTGTTACATAGACCTATGTGTCTAAAGACTGTTATGTTACCAGGACCTATGTGTCCAAATGTTGTTATGTTACCCAAGACCAGTGAGTCAAAGGGGTTGTTATGTATGTGTAAGTGTTGTTAAGATACCCGGACCATAGAGTCCGAGGTTATCATTTGGATATGTTATGTTATGTGTGGATGTGAATGTGTTGCCCGGACCATCAAGTCCGAGGTTGTGATGTAAAGTGTGTTTGGTTAAGGAAGTTTATTTCCAAGTGATTACTGTGTTCTAATCTAATGATGTGTGAAAAGTGTGAACTTCGAGGACGAAGTTCTTTTAAGGGGGGTAGATTGAAATACCCCAAACCTTGATATGTGGTTTAAATATCAAATTATGGTATGTAAAGGCTAAAAAGTGCCTTAGTAACATCAGTGAACAATTTAAACCATAATAAATGCAATAAAGCATTAAGACACAGTTTGAGCAAAAACATGCTCTAAGCTATGAGTGAACTTGGTTAGGACCCAAAGAGCCTACCAAGACTTGATAACATTTAATTATGATTTAATAAGGCTAAATAAGTCCTTAAGAAACTTTGGTGGACAGTTAAACCAAATAAAACATAAGAAAATACCTTAAAGTCAATATGAGCAAAAATGTGCTCTAAGCTTGGGATGAATGTGTATAAGACCTAATGGTCATACCTATACCTTATTTATATGTTAATGAACATATTAAATCAATTACTAAAGAAAACCAAGCTTGAAAACAAGTTAAAACACAAAATGTGCTTTAAGGAGTCTTAAAGCACGTTTTTGAAAAATTGTCTTGTAAATGAGTTTTGAATGGCTAAATGTCCATCATTACTCTTTAATTAACATGTGTACTATATAGTATCACATTTGGGTGGCCATATTAGTGGGAAATCAAAAATTTCACTTCTATGTGCCTTGTATTTGTGAATAGTAATTTTTACAAGCTAGTATATAACATATGTTATGTTAAGTAATTAAATTGACAAACAAAGACTAAAATACCCTTGTTATATTAAAGGGGGCCGGTTTTTGTAGTGAGGAGTCACCAAGTATGTTAACTTGTTAAGTAAATAAATGTGACTCATAGTTACTATTTGCTTTAAGACTTAAATATCTTCAAAAAGTAAGTTCTATCTTCATTCTCCCTTCCTTTCCTTCATTTCCCACGGTTCCAAACAACACCACCAACCTCTCTTCTTCATTCTCTCTCGGTAATACCACTACCTCCATTAGAACTCAAGCTTTGAACTCTTGTCAAATCTTGCTCTCTTGTCCAAATCAAAAACAAACACCACCATTCTCTTAGTTAAGCCAAGCTCTACCATCTTGTCTCTTCAAAACTTCAAAACCTCCATTTCGGTGCCAAGAGAAACCACCATGGGAGGAGCTTGAGCTCATCTTTTCACATATTCTTGTTCTCCTTTGCTTCAAGGTAAGGAAACTCAAAGAAAATCCATGTTTCCTCCATGTTTTGTTGTTGTCCGAAAATTCACCATTAATGGAGCTCTTATATTGCCTTGTTCTAGCTTCATTTGAATCTTCCAAGGGCTAGGAGGAGCCCTCTCTTGATACTTATTCAAGTTCTCTTCCAATTCCAAGGTAAAACAATTACCTTAATGTGTTAAAACAATATGTGTAACTAGGGTTTACAATGAGATGGAGCTTAAAGCTTGAATACTCATTATGTTGTTTGTATAATGTTTAGAAGTTGACAAACAACCAAATACCCCACCGGTTTTACAAGGAAACAAGAAAGAAGTTTGTGAGGAAAAAGAGGTAAACAAACTATCTCAATGTAGTTTAAATGCCTTAAGAAAATGAGCTTGATTTGCTTGATAAAGTACCTAAGGAGCCAATGGTGAGTGACCTAGTAAAATGTTCTCAAGGAGACTAGTAAAAGAACATATGTTTTGGTGTATGTATTTGCAGGTCAAAGGCATTATTTATGTGGGAAATTCAGTGTTTAAGGTTATGCAATTTAAGGGCCTAAGAGCCATGTTATTTAAGGGCCTAAGTGCCAAGCAATTTAAGTTGTGCACTATATTGTGATGTAGTGCTTAATGTGTGAAGTTTGTGTATAAAAATGTGTTTGATGGATTTTAGGTGTTTTGAATGAAATAAGGTAAAAACCTAAGTGTTTGGATGTGAGTATATACAAGAGAAGCTATGGCCAAATTTGGGAAATGTGTAAGAAGTTCTAAGTGTTTTAAATGGTTTTGGTGAACTAGGAAGTGTTAAAGGTGAATGAATGTTTACTTGAGAAGGAAACATGTATTAAGGTGATTTAGATTGATGCAAGGATTTAGGTGTTGTCTTTGAAGTTCTAGGAATTCAATGTGTGTTTAGTGGATGTGTGTAAGTCTTGGAGGAGTTTGTTTAAGGTTAGGTAATGTTGATATTCAAGGAACAAGTGATGTTTAGGTATGATGTAAAAAGGAGATTTAGTTAGTAAGAAAAGAAGTCGAGAGGTGATGATAAGGTGTAGAGGAAACACCTTGGTATTGTGGTCATTATGGGTGAAATGCCACCTAGAAATCATAAGGAGAAAACATTGTAAGTGTTAGGAATTTTTGTGGAGATATAAGTAAAGGTTTAAGGAATTAGGAAAATAGTTTTTGTGAGTGTTTAAGAATATCTTAAGGGTGTGTTTGAAGTGCCAAATGATGTTAGAACACATTAAGAGGCCTTAGGAGAAGTTTGGTGAAGATTGGCAAAGTTTGGGTAAGTATAGAAGGCGACCGACCCAGGGGCCGACCCAGTTTTTGGGTCGGTCGAGCCTCTGTTAGATGTTTGTAATGTGTTCGGTAATGGTCCGACCCAAAAGGGTGGGTCGGACATGGGTCGGTCGGTCAAGTTTCAAAGGAAGGAAAATGTTCGCACATGGACCGACCCAGAATGGTGGGTCGGACGTGGGTCGGACGGGCATGTTTGTAAGGAAGTAAAAGGGTTCTGTAATGGACCGACCCAGCTGTGGGTCGGTCGGTGGGTCGGTCGGACCAAAAACATGGTTTAAGGTTATGAAATGATTGTGATGATGGGGATGGTAGGTAGGTAATGATGTTATAAGGATGTTAAGGACATGTTAGGGGAGTTTTAATGACACCTAAGTGGGTTAAAAGTTGTATTAAAATGTGAGGGTAAAACAAGTGTAAAAATGTTAAGTAATGTAACTAAGTTAACGGGGGAAAAATTAAGCATTGACATTAAATGATCAAGCAAACCCCAATGTTAATAAAAACACATGTGATGTTAACAGTTGTTCGAGAATTGCTCGAGGAACATAAGTGGACGTGGTAAAGTGGACTCCGGTGACAGGTATGGTTTTCTTGCAACCTGCGTCCTACCGGATTACACCGGCTTGTATGCCAATGTGTTTTTCTGTATGTTTGCCACGTTGTAAGATTAAACATGTAATGAGTTTACAGTAATTCATTTATGTGGCGTGTTCAACTCCGATACCATTTAACCTCGGCAGTGTTAACCTTAGTTAACTGAGTCTAGGATCACAGAGAGTTCGGTATTCGGAGTAAACGACCCGTACCATGGGACGTACTAACCACGGCTATGCGTGCGTTAATTGTGTGATATGTGTATGTGAATGTAGGGATCTCCCTTGTATGTTTAACCCAGTTGTAATACTGTATGAGTTGTTATGTGACAGGCTCCATAGTGGGGTTCTAAGTATTGTCTAAAGTAAGTATGTACTAACAGTAGTGAGGAATCCGGTTTGGCCGGTCGCGCGTTGTTTGGGAGAGGGTATCCTTCCTAGCCTTACCCTTCTCCTTGTTATGGTTGTTTCCCTCACGGGTTATGATCTCCCATTAGCTTACTCCAAAGCTTGGCTATTCTGACTTATGATCGGTTTAGGGGGAACATGTGTTTGTGTGGTGTGCGGGCCTCCAAACCCGAACCGCCTTAACTTAAGTTACTCGTCCAACTATTAGGACGGTAATGAGTGTTGTTGTTATTGTATAACGAGCTTATCATGAGACTGGCAACATTCTCTAGGCTCACCAGTGTATAAACTATGTTTGGGTCGGTTCCTAAGAGAACCACTCCCATTATGTTATGTGTTCTCGTTGTGATGCAATATCTATTGCGGTATTATGTTGTGTACGTGCAAAGTGTTATTAGGTGTTGTATGTAGTGTATGTTATAAGTTGTATAATGTGGAGTGTGTGGATCATGGATATGATTCCCAGTTCGTGATAAGAGGCGTTTAAGGATAACCCGATTTAAGGGTATGTGTCGTCTATTAAGGAAGTAGCTCCATTAGAGGAGGAACACTCTAGGGAGGATGAATTCCATGAGTGACTTATCAAGTAAGGATATACTATCCGGTTGTTGAGCCCATTGAGGCGGAATGTGAGTGTTGGGTGTTTATTGTTACATGCATGATTTAAATATAATCAACTGCATGTTAAGACGACAATTAGTTGTGCGTGGCCCGGTAGCATGTGGGCTGCGGGATTACCATACCAGCAAAGGTGCTGAGCCCCTTGGGGCCACCCCTTTCTCTTCTTTTCCTATTTCAGGTACGAAGTGCTGGAAGCGTTCGAGAGTAGGACGGGTAGTCATTGTACATGGGTATTCATTTAAGTGTGTATATACAGTAGGTGTAGTAAGACCGATATTGTTGTCGGCACCAGTTTATAAAACTCGGTATAGTTGATAAGGTGAATATTATTGTTGTTGTTAATGGAAAGGGATAATATTGTATAGTTGCTCGGGAATTTAGCCCATCAGACCGGTACAATGTATATGAATTAGCCTTGTTAGCCACGTGGGTGGCTAACGGCGTGTAACACCAGGGAGTTAAGTAATGTGATGAGGTTTGTAATTCGCGCTGCAGTTATTTTGTAAGTATGTAAATGTTGGATGGGGTGTTACATTAAGACATGTTTGGTGGGTAACAATGATAATTAAATGGGTGAATAAGTATAAGTTATGAGGAGAAGTGATTCACTTAAGATTAAGTTTATAAGAACTTAAGTGGTGTTAGATGGGGATCATTAGTGACTAAGTGAGTTAAGTAAGTTAGTTTTATTGGAAAAGTAATTAACAATCTAAAATTGAATGAATGTTTTAGGGTTTGAGAATTGGACTCCAGAGGAGAGTAAGCAACCGAACGACCAACGGTGAACGATACAGTTCTTCTTGTGACCTGCTTGCTAACGAGGTGTCCCTCGGCTTGTGTGCTATTTGTTTTTGTGTGTTCACTAAACAAGATAAAGCATGCAACGGAATATTATGTTTATGTATTGTTGTGTGATGTTTGAAAACTAACACAACATACCGTGAGAACTTACTAACCAACGTTTAGTAAGGAATGAGTGAGACTATGGAACACTCCCTAATATGGGTTTGATATAAACGAAAGAGGTTAACCAACAAACATGGTCTTGAGACTACTACTAACTGGAACTTGAGTGAGGAAACCCGGGACTGACTCCGGTCATGCATGCTAAGGAAAGGGGGTCGGTATCTATAGCAGATTCGACTTCCGCTTAAGGACTTGTCTTCGGACTTGTAGCCTAGGGCCGGTTGCCGACTCAGCTATGCTGGACTCCCGTCCAGGGTAGGTGGCATTAAGATGGTGCGGTGGGATCACCTAAATCCCAGGTTTGGACTTAGGATACAACCATTTCCCTCCAGGAACGGTTTGTATACTGAGAATAAGTTAAAATTAAGATTAAGGTAAGGTTAAGATAAGTTGCAACCATTCCTTATTAAAGGATGGTTTGTATTATTAAGATTAAGATAAGCTACATCCATTCCTTATTAAAGGATGGTTGTTTCTAAGATTAAGATAAGACTAAGATTGAGGTGAGATAAGGATGGACTAAGATTAAGAGGGAACATTACTTAAGGAGTTAAATAATTAACTCTCTAATTAAGGGGACGCATTTAAGTCATTCATTGTGTGTGAACTTTGATTGTTCATATCTGAGTTGTTGTTTACTGCACTTTCTATTATGTTGTGCATCTAATCAACCTCCATGCTATCGACAATTAGTCGTCATAGCCACGTTAGCTTGGGGGCCATGAGAGGATCGTACCAGCATTCGTGCTGACCCCCTTTGGGGGCTGTTTTTACTACACAGGTGAACATCAGGAGGCAGCCGTCGCGAGAGTAAGAAGGGGTACAAGTGTGAAGGGTTAAGTGTGGCCTAAGAGTTGTGCATGTACACTCGTATGGCAATTGAGTTAGTAAGATGTATAGGATATGAGGGGATGGTAAGAAGGAAATGTAATCGGTTAAGGTTGTTGTACTAATGTTCGGTATATTCTGTAGTCAGACCGTGGCAAGGTCCTGGAGTGTAAAGAATTCCGCTGTGACATGTATATGTATAAGCTGTTAAGTTGCGAGACCACATTTGGATTGAGTTGGGGTGTTACACTACTCCCACACTTACCCCGTTATCCCGTTGTTTCGGTTTAACTTAATGTTCATATGCCTACAACTTTCTTACCTATCTCCCCAACTTGTTTATACCTTTAATGGTCCTTAAACATCATTATTTAAGTACTAATTATTTATACTATCATTACCATTCACTTCCTTACCTTTAATAAACTGTTTAAACAACTTATTTTTAAAATTTGTGTTGGTCCGGGACCTTGTCCAGGTTAAGTCCGGACCAAACATGTGATCACTATCGGCCTGTTTTCATTTATGGTCCGGGTCCTTATACATAAGGTAAGTCCCGGACCCAAAGCCTTGCACCCTCTCGAATGAGATTTTAATTTGGTCCGGGTCCTTGCACATAAGTCAAGTCCCGGACCCATATTACAGGAACTTCGGCCATTTTAGGGGGGTTCGGGTCCTTGTATGGGACTTAAGTCCCAGACCACCACCTGCTGTAACTCTCGGTAGTTTTTACACCCTGTCCGGGACTTAGTCCTGGACTTAAGTCCCGGACCCTGCTACAGATTCAACAGGTTTTGCATTTTCCAAAAACTGTTACATTCTACACTTTGCCTAGTTAATTCCTAAATGTTCCTACACTTAATCCTACATGTTTAAGCACCTAATTAAGCTTCTAAACATACTCAAATCCATTACTAATCCATTACTCCTTTTCATACCATTCCACACACATATTTTCTACATTTTCATTCCAGCACTTACCACTTTTCCTTAGTTGTGTTTTGCTACAGATTTTGATTCTTATTTTCTCCATACCTAGTTCCCTCTCCCAATGCCAATTTACCATCCCAATCCATTTCCAAGCAATTACAATATCTATACCCAAGTCCAACACTCTTTTTACCAATCCATACTCACCAATTTTTCCTAACATCTCCATTGCATTTTTATACACTTTGCTAAAAATTTTGCACTTCTTATTTCTACTACAACTACCACTTCATCACTACTAAACATACCTACTCAATCCAACATACACCTTGGTTCTCTCATTCACCAAGTCATTCTTAAATACATGATTCCTACCAAAATTTCGCCATAGTTCACCTGCTTTTCTTACTTCTCCACATACACACTTTTTCATCAAGTTCATTCCTAATCTAGCCACACCCATACAAGGGTCCTACCAGCACTCAAATCAATATCAATACTCCAATACTTCCATCAAACAACAATATCAATACCAATACACAATACTTGGCTCTAAGGCCTACAATCCAAATACAAGCTCACAATTACTCAAACTTCCACAACTACAATTCTAATACAATGTTTTGGGTTCTTTAAATTGGTTACCCATCCCCATTACTCCAATGCATTAAATTTACCATTCAAGAAAGAGCTCTTACCTTAAGCTCTCATTTACCTCTTTTCTTTTCCACTTCTTCTCTTCTCCCTTCCTTGCCCAAATCGGCCATATGGGGGAATGGAGTTGCCAAACTCCATTCCCATCACCCAATACACATAAAACAAGTGCAATTAACTACTAACCCTTTTCAACCTTTAAAGCTTAATGTAAGTTTTAGGGTTTAGAAGTTTCATTACCTTGCAAGGGTGTAGGTAATGCTTGGAATAGCTCAAGAACAACATTTCTCACCCTCCAAGAGAGCTGAAATCGGCTAGAGTACAAAGGAACCAAACAAGAGTTTAGTCTAAATTTCGTTTTGCCCACAAGGGCTAGAAAAAGATAAGTTTTCAAGAACATTTTTAACTCAAAATGACAAGGAGAAGAAGGTGGTTCTAGTGGTAGTCTTGAAGCTCCAAATGCTCCATACCCATGAAAACGAAAATGCTCTTTTTCGGATTTTGAAAAGAGGGAAATGTTCTCCTTGAAGAGAGGAACACAATAGTATACTTTTTTTAATTTTTGGAGAAGGTTTGATGGAGTAACAAGATGAGAGAAGAGGAAGTTTGTGTGTGTTTGCTCAAATCTCCATGGATGTCGCTTGGGAAGAAGAAGAAAGAAAAGAAAGAAGAGAGAGTGAGGGAGGGCTTGTACGTGAGTGGGGAAATGAGAGGGTAGGAGAGAGAGTATGTGAGGTAGTAAAAGTAGTACCTTTTTGATTTTTATTTGTTTTGTCTTTTTGCTCATAAGAAGGGAATTAGAGGGGTGTGAATGGGGCTCAAAATTGGACACACTCATAGAGCCCATGTGGGTTTTAAATTTTTATTTACAATATTGGACACACTAGTTTGAGTTATTTGTGCTTTTACTCCACAACTTCCCGTTTTTGACAGTTTTTACTAATTCCTCGTTTTATTGATTTTATTGGTTCTAAAGCTTCACTAATATTTATTAATGATTATTTAGTTGACCAAAATTGCTACGAGTCTATTTGACCCGCTTAAAGTCACGTTTTCCCGGTTACCTCGGAAAACGTGCTTTAATGTTCATTAGTGTTTTTAATCCATTTTAAGGATCTGTTTTCTTCGGGATTTGTTCCCTAATATTTATTTAGACTTAATTAAGCCTTTAGAATCCTTATATTACGCTAACCGAGGTCTCATACCTCTTATGGTTGTTTAACGCTTATTTAGCGCTTTCCGCTTTTTAAGCGTTTATTTATTTCTTTTGGATTTATTTTTCCTTACTAGTAATAATTAGGTACCATTAGGCCCTTAAATACATATTAGGTTAATTTTAATCCCTATATTTAGGTTCGGGGTATTTCAATCTACCCCCCTTAAGAACTTTGTCCTCAAAGTTGTTCGAGGTTATGGGATTACTATACTTGCTCGTTCATACCAGTTTATGACAAAGGTTATACACTCCTCCTCCTTACAATTCCCAAATCCATAACTCGAGGTTCCTACATACTATACCATACCATACTAATGCACAATCATTACTCCAATCCACATTACTACCGACCATCCGGTTCCTCATTACCAAATTTATACATACATACAATGCAAGGCTATCCCCAAAGCAATGCAATACACATACAATCCTGCAGGCACTCAGGTCATCTAGACACAGGACTCCTTTATATCCTGCTGCCCTTGGAATAATACAACATGTTACACTACTATCTTCTCCGGTATGAGTTTCTAACAACCCTTATTCTCATGTCTAAGACAATCCTTTCAATACTACTAATTAGAAATTTCTAAAACACACAACTCCGAATTCCAATTTATATCCATTACTTCTATCCTATGTGTGATTCTTGTGACCACTTGAGGGGAGCTTCAACAATCATTCGACCCTGGTGTGATCAGCACCAGTGTTGAACTATCCTTCCACCCCAATTTGTGTTCGGTTTACCTTGATCTGATCAGGATCAAGTTCGACTTCCCACATCAGTTTCAAACAAACAAATAATTTAACTATTTTCATTTTCTATCTTTTTACTCTTTCTAGTCGCGATTACGGATTCAAACATCTCCAAAGGATGGAATCAGTCCATCAATCGTCCTCACTCTACTTCCCAAATGTTTTACTCCGTGATTCACTACCTAAGTGTTCATTTCATCAACCTTCGCTACTTTCATCCATTATACCCTCCATCGTTTCAATTATTCAAACTAGGGATTACCATACTTGTAAGATTTAGTTGTCCTTAATTTACTTCCAATAATTTACCTACGTATACACTTCCAATAATTTACCTACGTATACACTACCCCTACTACTCTCATTCATTCGTACTACTTCTTCAAAGGCTACAATACTTGTGGAGCTCCGTCCACTACTCATTACTTTTCTTTTACTAATACTCTTACACTGGGGTTTCACGATGGGTATTTTCATCCTATGGTATTTGCATCTCTCATGCCTAGTTACCATAATTACAATATGAATGAATACTTATGTTTATTTAACATAGTATCAATCATCAATTGGATTCTCATTTGTGCTATGCACATTATGGTTTATGTGGTTTATTCACAAAACCTACATTAAGCGGTTTTCGCTCTACCCCCCTTAAAAGGGATTACGCCCACGTAATCTACCATATTTTATTATTATTAAACTTTGGTTTAATCAGTCCGGGCAAACTGAAGAGTTTAGCTTCACTACCGTGTACTATACAATATGCTCTGGTCAAAGGGATCTTAACCATACCAATGGTTTAGTCTTTGCACCAAGGACTTCTATATGAGTTTATTTAACTCATCATTAATTCGGTTCTAGCCTATTAGGCTTCAAGGCATTAATAGCCATTTTGCTATACTTACTACGTATATTATCTCCTAGTTAGGGCCCACTAGCTTCTGCTGCGCGACCCTGATACTCGGGTTATTCACCCTTCTTGTCATCCTTAATGTGCTATACATCAGCTTCTTATCCGTCTATTATGGGAATAAGGTTTACTAAACAAATGCGGTATTCTTTCACCGTGTTTGGACTCAATGAGTTTAAGATTTATAACCAGCTCTCTGGTAATCTTCTGCACATGTTATTCGTGCCTCTACGATTATTCGTTAAGTTCCTCTGACTTATTGTCAGGCGAGGTTAAGTCACCACTTAACTGTAGTGCTTCCTCTGTTGTCACTAGCTTCTAAATCATACCAGTTCTTCTGGTTCAGTACAAGTGTTCTTTACTTGTATGACCTTGCATTTCTATGCATCGGTCGTAGTGACTTTGATATGTCTCCTTTCACCTTTTACTCCAATGGAATTCACATCTTGTGATTGTTAGTGTGTTATACACTCTTCGTGCTTCTTTGGCCTTAGGCCGCACGGTTTGTTGCTAAGCTTGCTCAATTGACTAGTACCATGTTCATGGTGAAAGGAAAGATTTACTACGGTTTACATCCTCCATATCCCTAGCCATCTCATTAGATCCTTAGCTGAACAAGTGCAATTCCAAAACGCTTAGTCATACAGAGTGCAGAGGCGTAAACGCTTGACAGTAAGTCACTTATGTGATAGGAAGGAATATTTCTGCCTGTCATCTCGTACTTATACTCCGTGTCATTATCTGCTACTTCCTCATATCGGTCGCTTGTTGCGCACCGTATTCTTACTCATTATACAACATCATTTTTACTGTTTCTGTTACTGTGATAGTTTCTCTTTACTCATTGCCATTGTCATTGGCACCATTCCCTTATGGTATGAATACCCTGGGGTTTCCAATGTTCGTGTGTATGACGGTTGTCATAGCATACCGCAATATTAATATCCTCCCAATGTGGAGATGTTCTTCCATTTTAGGTTTCGTGTGTAGGTTAGCTTACCTCACATTCCCTCATCATTTATGATACAACTCACCAAGTATCTTGGTTGCCCGAGGATGAAGTGGTTTATCGGGTTACAAGCTCTCTTGAGCGTTGGTCATTCGTGGTGCTCAATGTGTATTCACATAGATTGTTCCTGACAATTATTGTCTTTCCAGTGCTGAGCATTGGTTATAGGCTCTAGCTGTGTAGTTCCACTTGTATGCATATCACCGGGACATCCCAAGAACTCTAGGGGTTTTCTGGTCCCGTTCTCTAATTGAAGAGTATTTCATCACTGACAGGTGAAATTTCTTGTTGAGGGATTGTCTCCACTCATAGGTCTCATGACAAGGTTATCATGTTGGTGTTTATACAACGGTTCACCACATGCTTGAGTGCATATGGAGTATGCTTACTCCTTAAGTCGTAATGGTTTGGAAAATCTCATTTCCTTATTCCATCGCCCCTTGACAATATTTATAAGCGTAGGCTTATTGTTATAATAGATGGAAGCCTTTCCAAGGGTTCACATCTTCACCACATTGGTGGTCTTTGGCTAACGAGGGGGTACCTTCCCTTGGGTTTCTCGTAGTGTCCAAGTGTGGACTAGGCCAATGTTGGCATTATCATGATTCTTATGCCTCTGTGCTACCACTGCTACATAAGGCATGAAGGTAATTAAAAGCTTGTCAACTGTATACTAGACTGATGCTCTAGTGACAGTGACACTGAGTTGGCCATTACTCCAAGCCACTCATAAGGTTGGGTTTGGATCGATGGTCCAGTTGTTGATTTCTTGTCGTACGAGGCAATATCTCTTGTAGGTCTTGTTAACAATTGGTGCCGGTTTTGCAACCGTTTAAGTTTATATAACGTATTTGGTTTACGACTTCTGAGTCGTATTGCTACAAGCTATGCTCTTTGCAAGCTGCTTATACATGTTTCCACTCCAAGTATACCGTCATAGGTTGGAGATATTATTGGGCTCCATGGTAAGCCGTGGCATCACGCTTCCGTTCATAGGAGACTCTCAGGCAATCTAGTTGTAACACCCCATCCAAGGCCTATCGTGGTTATCGCAATCTGAACACTTAATCGAAAACGTCGCAGCGGAAATAAACAACACCTGGACCTTGCCACGGTCTGATCGTTAGAATATACCGGCTTAAATACTTACAATACTTAACCAAAATACTTATCCCACTCAAAACATCAACATTCACAATCCCACAACCAACCGAGTACTAGTATCTCAAACGTATTCTCAAACTTACAACAGTTTAATATAAGCAGTCGGGTGCACAGGCGCAACCCGAACTCAAAATGAATATCCCAAGCTAAGTCTAACCGCTCCTACTCTCGTAGTGCGTCCTCATGGGCCTCTTACCTGCAAGTGTAAAAATAGCCCCCGAGGGGGTCAGCACGAATGCTGGTACACCCTCTCATGGCCCCCAAGCTAACGGGGCTACGACGACTAATTGTCGATAGCATGGAAATTGATTACATACACAAACATAATATGAAGTGCAATAACAATAACCACAGATGAACATATATAGTTCACAAGCAATGAACGACTCAAGCGTTCCCTTAACAAGTGGGTTAGTAACCCCCTCCTTAGTCCTTATTTCCTTAATCTCAGTTCCTTACCTTACCTTAATCTTAATCTCAATCTCAATCTTAGTCTTATACTTGCCAACCTCTCCACTATTAGATTGGTTAGCCCTTAATTGGTTGCTTATCTTTGTAGGGCTTGGTTAACCCTAGCCGGTAGCAGTGCACTATCCGACGATAAGCTACCTTCCTTAATTTATTAGGGATGTAGGCTTGATCCCTCCACGCCTTCCTTAATGTGCCTCCCACCTCGAACAGTAGCCCGGGTGATCGGGTCGATTTTGACCCTAGGCGACGAGTCTAATGACCAGTCTTATTTGGAAGTCGGATCTGATTCAGATACCGACCTCCCCCAATACACATGTGCCGGTACCATTCCGGATTCCTCACTCCCACCCCAAATTATGGTTAGTGAAAGCCTTAATTACCAAGTGTTAGTTAAACCTTGACGGGTAAAACCAACAATCACCGATACTTAGTTCTCAACCTTAACTCAGTAAGTACTGACCTTGGTTAGTAGCAATCTCAAGCCTCGCGGGTTAGTGTAAATGTAACACAATCGCAACGAGAGCAATATAACCGGTTGCATGCTTTATCTTGTTTTAGTCATAGCAAATAAACAGGTAGCACACAAGCCGAGGGACACCTCGTTAGCAAGCAGGTCACGAAAAGGATTGTACCGTTCACCGTCGATCGTTGTTTGTTTAACCTTCTTCGGGGTCCCAATTCACAAACCTAAAACATTCATTCATTTTTAGGTTATTAGTTATTTGCACCTCACTTAACTCACTTAGTCCCTAAGGACTTCCACTCAATAACCTCTCAAGTCTTTATCACTTAGTCTTACAAACTTAACTTTAAACACTAAAACTTATACTTAATCTTAACTTAATTCCTCAAGTTCTTAGGGTCTCAATCATTACTACCCTACCAAGGGCATACCTCATTACCCATTACCATTCTTAGAAATTGAAATTTCTTTTTTTTTTTTTAGGCTCGACCGGACTTACCGACCGGACTTGCCAAGTCCAGTCCATTCCAGTACCTTTTACCGTTGGAAAATTCACTCCGACCGGACTTACATGTCCGGTCCTATGTCCGGTCGATTCCAGAGACTTATAATCCGTACTAAATTCATGCCGACGGACTTGACAAGTCCGGTCCCATGTCCGGTCTATTCCAGAAACTAATTTCCCTCACAAAACAGAAGCCCGACCGGACTTGTAAGTCCGGTCCCCAAGTCCGGTCGATTCCAGAAACATTTTCCGGTAGTGTAACAGAGCCCGACCGACCTTGCAAGTCCGGTCCTAAGGCCGGTCGGCTCTAAGAACTTGTTTCTAATTTCTTTTTCAACTCCAAACTTCTCCTCATATATCCTCATATGTTATAACCTCATTTGGGCACCTCAAATGCACCTTAAGCCCTCCTTAAAATACCTTAATTCATCCACCAAAATCCATCTTAGTCATTATGCATTTTCCTTGTGATAATGCTAACACTTGTAATGTTTTCCTCTAGGTTTCCAGGTGGTGGTTCATACCTAGTGTAACCCCTATGCCAAATGTTTCCTTCACCACTATAACATCATCTCCCAAGCATCTCTCACTATCTAAACTCTTTTAAACATTCACTTAAGGTTCCTTAACAAGATTAAACTTCCATCATTATTACATTATTTCCTTCCTAGATGTGCACCAACATTTGCCTAAGTCCTAAATACCCAAATACATTCTTTTGATTCCTAAATACTCCATGGTGATACCTAAGTCACCATAAGTCATTAAAACATCTTAACTTCACCCTTTTCATCAAGACAACCCATAGAACATTCCTAGTACTTCCTTAGTCATTAAATTCCCTTAGGATTTCTCAAACACATAAACTCTCCTTTAAATTTTGCCATGGGTTCTCTAGTATATAGTACCTCCTAACACATGGTTTTTCTCCACTAAACAACCAATACCACAAAAATTCTCATCACGGTAGCTTAACACCCATTTACACCAAAACTTCACCACATCATCATATAATGCTTAAACTTAAAATGCTTGGCACTTAGGCCCTTAAATAACAATAATCTTAACCACTGAATTTCCACATATATATATGCCTTCAACCTGCGAATACACTCAACAAGGCTCCCATTGAAATAAAATGCTTCTTGTACTTCACCTTTATATTCTTAAGCTATCTCTTTTCTCATTTGCTCCTTAGTCACAAGTTCACAAGAATAGTCATTGTTTCTCCTAGGTTTTATAGCACCTTCCCCATATAAACTCTACACTAAACTCATCATATAACCCACACCTCATTCCTTAAACAACAAGACACCTTAAGGTAAGTAATTTACCTTGTTTTCTCACAAGCTTAAAAGCTTTTCTCCTTAGGTTTTCTTTGTTCAATCTCGGTCACCAATGTGATTCTCCTTGCCAATGTTCTAACCAACATCCAATGACTCCAATGAGTACTAGATAATACATCAACCTAAGGAACAAACCCTAGGTTTAAAAATATGTTTTAAGGTATTAATGTGATTGTTTTACCTTGGTTTCTCAAGACAACTTGGATGTGAAGCAAGAAGGACCTCCTCTCTCCTTGAAGAGTAAAAACAAGCTAGAACAAGGCATAAACATGGAGTCCCATGAGTATATATTTTCGGTCAAGTGAAGAAAATGGTGGAAACCTAGATTTTCTTACACTTTCTTTACCTCAAGAGAATGGAGATGTCAATGGAGTCTCCAAACTTGAATTTCCTCCTCTAATGGTGGTTTGACTTGGCACCAAAATGAAGCTCTTGAAGTTTTGAAAAGATAGAAAGGAGGAGCTTGAGCTAACTAAGAAGAATATGTATTTTGTTTTGGATTTGGAGCTTAAATGAGCAAGTGGTGTGCAAGAGAAGGTGGAGCTAGCATGGAGAGGAGCTTCACGTCAATGGAGAAGAGAAAGAGAGCAAGAAATCGTGGGCAACAAGAGAGAATGAAGAAGTGAGGAGAGAGGTAAGCAAAAGTGATATTTATCTTAAAAGGTGAATAGTTTTTTATGCTTTATAACTTACTTATTTGCTTTCTCTTTACTTAGTTAGATAAGTGTGGTGAGTCACACATAAAGAAACCGGCCCCCTTTAGTGAATGAGGGTAGTTTAGTCTTTGTTGACCAATGTCTCACTTATATAGACTTATGTTATAAACTAGCTTAATAAATTCACTATTCATCAAAAACAAGGCACATTGTTGTGAAATTTTTGATTTCCCATTGATATAGACCTCCAAATGTGATACTATATAGTACACATATTAATTAAAGAGTAATGATGGACATTTAGCCATTCAAAACTCATTTACAAGACAATTTTTCAAAAACGTGCTTTAAGACTCCTTAAAGCACATTTTGTGTTTTAACTTGTTTTCAAGCTTGGTTTTCTTTGGTAATTGATTTAAAATGACCATTAGGATATTACTAAGGTCTTAGAACATATTTGGGTACTCTCCCATGTCTCTCCAAGCTTAGAGCACGTTTTTACTTAAACTGCTCTTTTTGGTGTTTCCTTATGTTTTCTTTGATTAGAAATGTTTCTAAGGCATTATTTAGCCTTCTTATATCTTGGTTTATCATTTAAACACCATATCTAAGTTTGGGGTATTTCAATCTACCCCCCTTAAAAGAACTTGTCCTCAAAGTTCACACATGTAACCATTCGCGGTACACAGTTCTCTTAATCTTAATACCACATCTTATATTCACATTCTACATTCAAGACTCAAAGGTCAATCTCAAATACAATACATAAGTATCATACATAACTCAAACTCACACCGAAGTGTAGCAACTTACTCAATTTCACATCTTAAACAACCAACAAACGACAAACATGATCGTTTCCTAACTCAAAAGCGAGGAAGCTCTACCCCCTTAAAAAGGGGTACGCCCCGTACCCTATACAGACGATCTAGTCAGTAAATAAGAAGGGTACTTCGCCCTCATCTTATCCTCTAATTCCACGTGGCCTCTTCGACTCCTGGTTAGACCAGAGAACCTTCACCAGTCGTACTGACTTGTGGCGAGTGTCCCTAGTCTTGCTGTCCAAGATTCTTTGAGGAGTCTCCACGGATCTCATATTTGGTTCTAAAGTCAACCTCTCAGGTTCTAACACATGGGAGGGGTGGTGCATGTATTTCTTCAGCTGTGAAACATGAAAAACATCATGCACTTTACCCAGCTCAGCAGGTAAATTCAATTGTAAGCAACCGAGCCCACCCGCTCCGTAATCTCATAAGGACCAACAAATTTCGGGCTTAGTTTGCCCTTCTGCCCAAACCTGAATACACCCTTCATCGGTGATACTCGCAGAAATACCCGGTCGCCCACTGCGAACTCCAGGTCTCGTCGTCGCACATCAGCATACGACTTCTGCCTATCTTGAGCAGCTTTCATGTTCTCCCTGATTTGCTGAACTTCAGCCTTAACTTGTTCCAAGTACTCTGGTCCTATGATGACCGTCTCACTCGACTCATTCCAGCAGAGCGGTGTACGACATGGTCTACCGTACAACGCTTGAAAAGGTGCCATCTTGATCGAAGCGTGATAGCTGTTGTTGTATAAAACTCGATCAGATGCAATCTGTCAATCCAACTGTCCTGGAAGTCTAAGGCACATGCTCTCAGCATGTCCTCGAGTGTCTGGATAGTACGCTCAGTCTGGCCATCTTTGAGGATGGAACGCGGTACTCAGTTTGAGTTCTGTACCCACGCTTCTCTGGTAGCTCTCCAGTACCTCGAAAGGAATCTGGTATCTCTATCTGACACTATGGTCTTTGGTATGCCGTGATGTCTCATGATTTCTTTCTCAAATAACTCAGCTAATTTGGTCACCTTCCAAGTATCCTTCATCGGTATGATCGGGCCACTTTGGTAAGGCGATCCACCACACCCATATCATGTTGAGACCTCCCCTAGCAGGTGGAAGTCCAACTACGAAGTCCATGGAGATATCATGGAACTTCCATTCCGGAACTGGCATCGACTGTACCATTCCGCCCGGTCGTCTGTGCTCGAATTTCACCTTCTGGCATGTGAGACACCTCAAGACGAACTCGGTAACATCTGTCTTCATCCCCGCCACCAGAAGTATCTCTTCATGTCTTTATACATTTTAGGCTCCCGGATGGATGGAAACTGAAGAACAGTGTGATTCTCTAAGTATACGGTCTTTCAGATCCGTGTTACCTCGTGGTATGCATAATCGGCCCTTAAGTCTGATCAGATCGTCATCATGAAGTCTGAAGTCGTATTTCTGACTCTCAAAGGTACCATCTGTCAGCTTCTGTCTGACCTCCCTCATATACTCAT
Source organism: Limonium bicolor (assembly GCA_023374045.1). NCBI lineage: Eukaryota > Viridiplantae > Streptophyta > Magnoliopsida > Caryophyllales > Plumbaginaceae > Limonium > Limonium bicolor. The sequence continues at coordinate 176,613,341 of CM041781.1, forward strand.
CAGTCCTCTGAGCCTCTCGCACCTCATCAACCAAGCTGGAGAAAGAAACTAGCGAATGGAGTGAGTGTGCTCGACGGCTCAGGGCATTGCTACAACATTGGCCTTCCCTTCTTTGTATTGGAGGTCAATGTCATAGTCTTTCAGAAATTCTAACCACCTCCTCTGTCGAAGATTTAACTCCTTCTGAGTGAATATGTATTTCAAACTCTTGTGATCGGTGTAGATCGTAACACTAACCCCATATAAGTAGTGGTGTCATATCTTCAAAGCGAAGACTACAGCTCCCAGCTCTAAATCATGTGTGGGGTAGTTCTCCTCATGTTTCTTCAACTGGCGTGAGGCATATGCCACCACCTTGCCATTGCATGAGCACGCAACCCAGCCCTCTGCCGGATGCATCGCAATACACCTCAAAGCCCTCTGTACCGTCTGGAATGGTCAGTAGTACGGTGCAGTGGTCAGTGAGTCCTTCAAGCGCTGAAATGATCTCTCACAGTCGACTGTCCACAGAAATGGTGCGTCTTCTTCATCAGACTGGTCATCGGCTTCGCGACCTTGCTGAAATCTCTAACAAACCTCCTGTAGTAACCTGCCAGACCGAGAAAGCTCCGATGTCGGTAACAGTCTTCGGCCTTGGCCAGGTACGTACGGCATCAATCTTTGCTGGATCCACTGCGATCCCAGCATCTGAGATGACATGACCTAGGAAAGAGACCTGGTCAAGCCAAAACTCACACTTGGAGAACTTAGCATATAGCTGGTTCTCCCTTAATATTTCCAACACCCTCCTCAAATGTTCCTCATGCTCAACCTTAGACTTTGAATATATCAGAATATCATCAATAAAACCACAACCGACTTGTCCAGCTGCTCCCGGAACAAGCGGTTCATCAGATCCATAAACTTCGCTGGCGCGTTCGACAAACCGAACGGCATCACTGTAAACTCATAGTGGCCGTATCGTGTCCGGAATGCCGTCTTCTCAATCTCCCTCCTTAATGGCTATCTGATGATACCCCGATCTGAGATCAATCTTGGAAAACACAGATGCTCCCTTCAACTGATCGAACAGATCGTCAATGCGGGGTAGTGGGTACTTATTCTTCACTGTCACTGCATTCAGCTCTCTGTAGTCGATGCAGAGGCGGAGACTACCATCCTTCTTCTTCACGAAGAGGACTGGCGCTCCCCATGGTGACACACTTGGTCTAACGAATCCTTTATCCAACAAATCTTTCAGTTGTTCTTTTAACTCAGTCATTTCTGCCGGAGCCATACGGTATGGTGCTTTGGCTATCGGTCCGGTACCAGGTAGCAGCTCAATGGTGAACTCTACCTCCCGAGTGGGTGGCATGCCGGGCAGTTCCCGTGGAAATAAGTCGGGGAACTCCGACACTACCGGTAAGTCGGGGTCGAACTCAGGGTCTCTCTCTATGTCCTGTACATAGCAGAGGTATACTTCTTCCTTTCTCCTTAATTCTCTATACATTGCCATGGCGGTGATGATCTTAGTCGAAGGCTCCCTGGGCCTCTGGCGGTATGATATTGTTACCCCAGACGGACTCCTGAGCAGCAATCTATGCTCGGCGCAGAGGATACGTCCCTTGTGCCGCTCCAACCAATTCATCCCGAAGATAACATCAAATCCTAGCTTACTGAACTCAATGAAACTGACTGGGAAGTCTTCCCCCTTAATTCTGATGGTGGCTCCTCGGTAGTAACGAGTGCAACGAACCTTCTCCTTAGACGGGAGCGTAACCGTGAAGTCGGGTAGCTCCTCAGCGTCTAGCCCCAACCTGCTCGCAAATGATGCAGAGACAAAGGTATGCGAGGCCCCTGAGTCGAAGAGAACTGATGCCTCAATCCCATTGATCGGAAAGGTGCCGGTGAGGATAGTACCGCTAGCGTCGGCCTGTGCCTCTGTGAGTATGCTTAGTGCACCTTCCGTACCGAGTCCATAACCTAATTGTGTTCACAAGCTCCATGAGTATTGATGGTATAACAAGAGTCGTAACAATTTATATGAACAACACTGTTATTTTATTTATGACCATCCTGTTTACAACATGTGCTTCAATCTTACATCTCATTTCTCATCTCATTCTAACATTACATGGCTAATATTGTCTAAAGGTTAGGTTTAATCTTCCTGGTCTCATATGCGTCGCATTGATTACTGCTGACGGTGCTGTATTCAGCTTGATTCTCTTAATCCCATGGTATAACATCCTTGATTCTCCTCCCAAAATTAATACATCACCTGACTTAAGTACTATCTTATCTGCACGGTCCGCACGCTTCTGCTCGCCGTATAAAAACTCCGCATCATCTCCAATGGACCAAGACACTACGGGTATCCCCCTTTCGAGAGACTCCGTTGTCTCGTCCTTATCCTGGTGTAGTCCCAGTTTCCCATCTTTTTCGTAGAAGTTTACAATGCAAATGTCTGGCTGGATGTCTGGAATCGGTTCAGCTTCCAACTGCTGAGCGATTTCCACGACTTGTGCAATAACTGGATGGAACTCTTCGGGTATTCCCGGTGGTGAGACTCCATCTTGCTCCCTTGGTTTGGTAATTCTTGGCATACGGATTCCAATCCTTGCCCAAGCTCATCATCTTTAATTTCATCCTTGCTCCCCCTGGGTACTCCGGTGTGTAAAAACCTCCCGGTCCCATTCCTAGTTGATTGCATCTCCTGATGATGGCTATTTGTGCGTCGGGTGTCAGGTATCCCCTTAATAAAATCATACCTGGGCGGATAACCTGACATTGTTCGGTGGTGTGTTGGTTTCGATGTCGGTGTGCTCCGGGTTAGATGTAGATGGTATAGGGTAGCAATGTTGAATCTTCCTAAAGTGGTAGTAGGTTATATCTTACTTAGGTTCTAATCTCATCTTATTTTTACTTAACTCATATATTTCACCAAACATGCATGATAATGCGGTAAGCAGGTAGTTTTATTACTAATTGGTTATAGTGGTACCTGGCCTCGATGAGGGCTCAGGCTCATCGTCCCGGTCCACCATGTGTAGAGTGGGCCCCGTCTTCTGGGTCGCCCTTGGGTTCTTGTCTGCAGCTGGTTGCCCCCTCCTCTGACCGTCAGATCCAGATCCCTGATCAGCCTTGGCCTTAACCTTAACCTGGGTCTGAAATTCTTACTCTCCGGATTCCCGTAGCACTCATATGCTCGGTGTCCAAGTACTCCGCAGAAGTTGCACTCTACTTTGTTCCCCTTACAGTCGAGCCCGGGGTGGTCCTTGTGACACCATCTACAGATGAGCGTCGATGGTAGCCACCACCGGCTCCTTTCTCAGTCTCTGATCCTGATCATTCACAATGTCAATATTCACATCCCAAATGGTTACTAGTTGTTTCTTAACTTATGTAATACCAATTCCTTACCCTTCTGGCGCCTTAGAGCGCAGGGGTGTAGCTGCATAAGCATATGTCAGCTTCAATGGCTCTTCTGGAGCCTTCTCCTTTCCCTCCTTCCCCTTCGGGTTCTGATTTTTCTGGGCTTGAGGCTGGTACTTTTGTTTCTTGTACCCTCCTTGCCCTTGACTCTCCGAGCTCTTCCCAGCACTCTTCCGCTTTGCATTCTCCTCGTCCCTCAGCTGGACGGTAATCTCAACCTTAGCAGCGGCATGATAGCACTCCTGCTTTTCCATGGTATTAGTCATACTTATTCATCATAATCTAAATCTTATTCATCACTTACTCAATTCTCAATCATTCTTATTACCTGCAAGGTAGTGTAACTCGTCGGCCCCATGCCGTAGCGGAGTCGATGGCTAAGCCTGCCATAGAAGCGGTCCCAAGATCTGGTCAGAATACCCTAGACCTGGCAGAAGACGGAGCAAGGCGGTGAACTCTGAGTAGTACTCGTCCACTGTCATCTTGTCCGACTGCTTAAGCGCATCTAACTGCAAGCGCTTCTTCGTCTGGACATGGGCGGGGTAGTACTTTGCCCGTAGCAAGGCGGTGTACTGCTCCCAGCCGAACTCTGGGTTGGCCACATGCTCGGCCCTCACCAGCTTCCACCAATCGCCCGCCGCCCCCTTCAGGTAGAAAGCAGCTAAGCGCACCTTGATCCCAGCAGGGACATCAAGGGTCTCGAAGGCGGTCTCCAGCTCGGAGATGTACGCCTCAAGCTTGGCGGGATCGGTCTCCCCCTTGAAGTGAGCGGGTCGAAGATCAGCAGACTCTTCACCCAGTTTGGTTCCCTAGGCTGTGGCGGTGGAGGTGGTGCACCCACACCAGGCTGATAGCCCATGTGCCCTAAAGCGGCAGCTACGATCTCTGCGATCGTCTGCCCTCCAGGTATCCCTGGAATATCCTCACCCCGGCCGCGACCTCGGCCTCCTCTAGGGCGTCCTGCCATCTGAACAAGCATAACTTACATTAGATTCACTCACCATTGTTTGGTTAGTAATTTATAACGTCCGTAGACGGTAAAGACAATCCACACTTATTAGTGGTCATCTGACTCTACTCACTCTAACTTCTCACACCCTTAACCCAATACTTATTCCTTAACTTATATCCTAACTCGGTGGTTACTTGTCCGGTATTTCTTGATCAGAGCGTAACTACGCTCTGATACCACTTTTTGTAACACCCCATCCAAAGCCTATCGTGGTTATCGCAATCTGAACACTTAATCGAAAACGTCGCAGCGGAAATAAACAACACCTGGACCTTGCCACGGTCTGATCGTTAGAATATACCGGCTTAAATACTTACAATACTTAACCAAAATACTTATCCACTCAAAACATCAACATCACAATCCCACAACCAACCGAGTACTAGTATCTCAAACGTATCTCAAACTTACAACAGTTTAATATAACAGTCGGGTGCACAGGCGCAACCCGAACTCAAAATATCCCACTAAGTCTAACCGCTCCTACTCTCGTAGTGCGTCCTCATGGGCCTCTTACCTGCAAGTGTAAAAATAGCCCCCGAGGGGGTCAGCACGAATGCTGGTACACCCCTCATGGCCCCCAAGCTAACGGGGCTACGACGACTAATTGTCGATAGCATGGAAATTGATTACATACACAAACATAATATGAAGTGCAATAACAATAACCACAGATGAACATATATAGTTCACAAGCAATGAACGACTCAAGCGTTCCCTTAACAAGTGGGTTAGTAACCCCCTCCTTAGTCCTCATTTCCTTAATCTCAGTTCCTTACCTTACCTTAATCTTAATCTCAATCTCAATCTTAGTCTTATACTTGCCAACCTCTCCACTATTAGATTGGTTAGCCCTTAATTGGTTGCTTATCTTTGTAGGGCTTGGTTAACCCTAGCCGGTAGCAGTGCACTATCCGACGATAAGCTACCTTTCTTAATTCATTAGGGATGTAGGCTTGATCCCTCCACGCCTTCCTTAATGTGCCTCCCACCTCGAACAGTAGCCCGGGTGGTCGGGTCGATTTGTTGACCCTAGGCGACGAGTCTAATGACCAGTCTTATTTGGAAGTCGGATCTGATTCAGATACCGACCTCCCCCAATACACATGTGCCGGTACCATTCCGGATTCCTCACTCCCACCCCAAATTATGGTTAGTGAAAGCCTAAATTTCCAAGTGTTAGTTAAACCTTGACGGGTAAAACCAACAATCACCGATACTTAGTTCTCAACCTTAACTCAGTAAGTACTACCTTGGTTAGTAACAATCTCAAGCCTCGCGGGTTAGTGTAAATGTAACACAATCGCAACGAGAGCAATATAACCGGTTGCATGCTTTATCTTGTTTTAGTCATAGCAAATAAACAGATAGCACACAAGCCGAGGGACACCTCGTTAGCAAGCAGGTCACGAAAAGGATTGTACCGTTCACCGTCGATCGTTGTTTGTTTAACCTTCTTCGGGGTCCCAATTCACAAACCTAAAACATTCATTCATTTTTAGGTTATTAGTTATTTGCACCTTACTTAACTCACTTAGTCCCTAAGGACTTCCATCAATAACCTCTCAAGTCTTTATCACTTAGTCTTACAAACTTAACTTTAAACATTAAAACTTATACTTAATCTTAACTTAATTCCTCAAGTTCTTAGGGTCCCAATCATTACTACCCTACCAAGGGCATACCTCATTACCCATTACCATTCTTAGAAATTGAAATTTCTTTTTTTTTTTTTTATTTTTAGGCTCGACCGGACTTACCGACCGGACTTGCCAAGTCCGGTCCATTCCAGTACCTTTTACCGTTGGAAAATTCACTCCGACCGGACTTACATGTCCTATGTCGGTCGATTCCAGAGACTTATAATCCGTACTAAATTCATGCCGACCACTTCCCGGTCCGATCCCATGTCCGGTCTATTCCAGAAACTATTTCCCTCACAAAACAGAGCCCGACCGGACTTGTAAGTCCGGTCGATTCCAGAAACATTTTCCGGTAGTGTAACAGAGCCCGACCGACCTTGCAAGTCCGGTCCTAAGGCCGGTCGGCTCTAAAAACTTGTTTCTAATTCTTTTTCAACTCCAAACTTCTCCTCATATATCCTCATATGTTATAACCTCATTTGGGCACCTCAAATACACCTTAAGCCCTCCTTAAAATACCTTAATTCATCCACCAAATCCATCTTAGTCATTATGCATTTTCCTTGTGATAATGCTAACACTTGTAATGTTTTCCTCTAGGTTTCTAGGTGGTGGTTCATACCTAGTGTAACCACTATGCCAAATGTTTCCTTCACCACTATAACATCATCTCCCAAGCATCTCTCACTATCTAAACTCTTTTAAACATTCACTTAAGGTTCCTTAACAAGATTAAACTTCCATCATCATTACATTATTTCCTTCCTAGATGTGCACCAACATTTGCCTAAGTCCTAAATACCCAAATACATTCTTTTGATTCCTAAATACTTCCATGGTGATACCTAAGTCATCATAAGTCATTAAAACATCTTAACTTCACCCTTTTCATCAAGACAACCCATAGAACATTCCTAGTACTTCCTTAGTCATTAAATTCCCTTAGGATATCTTAAACACTTAAACTCTCCTTTAAATTTTGCCATGGGTTCTCTAGTATATAGTACCTCCTAACACATGGTTTTTCTCCACAAACAACCAATACCACAAATTCTCATCACTAGCTTAACACCCATTTACACCAAAACTTCACCACATCATCATATAATGCTTAAACTTAAAATGCTTGGCACTTAGGCCCTTAAATAACAATAATCTTAACCACTGAATTTCCACATATATATGCCTTCAACCTGCGAATACACTCAACAAGGCTCCCATTGAAATAAAATGCTTCTTGTACTTCACCTTTATATTCTTAAGCTATCTCTTTTCTCATTTGCTCCTTAGTCACAAGTTCACAAGAATAGTCATTGTTTCTCCTAGGTTTTATAGCACCTTCCCCAATATAAACTCTACACTAAACTCATCATATAACCCACACCTCATTCCTTAAACAACAAGACACCTTAAGGTAAGTAATTTACCTTGTTTTCTCACAAGCTTAAAAGCTTTTCTCCTTAGGTTTTCTTTGTTCAATCTCGGTCACCAATGTGATTCTCCTTGCCAATGTTCTAACCAATATCCAATGACTCCAATGAGTACTAGATAATACATCAACCCTAAGGAACAAACCCTAGGTTTAAAAATATGTTTTAAGGTATTAATGTGATTGTTTTACCTTGGTTTCTCAAGACAACTTGGATGTGAAGCAAGAAGGACCTCCTCTCTCCTTGAAGAGTAAAAACAAGCTAGAACAAGGCATAAACATGGAGTCCCATGAGTATATATTTTCGGTCAAGTGAAGAAAATGGTGGAAACCTAGATTTTCTTACACTTTCTTTACCTTAAGAGAATGGAGATGCAATGGAGTCTCCAAACTTGAATTTCCTCCTCTAATGGTGGTTTGACTTGGCACCAAAATGAAGCTCTTGAAGTTTTGAAAAGATAGAAAGGAGGAGCTTGAGCTAACTAAGAAGAATATGTATTTTGTTTTGGATTTGGAGCTTAAATGAGCAAGTGGTGTGCAAGAGAAGGTGGAGCTAGCAGGAGAGGAGCTTCACGTCAATGGAGAAGAGAAAGAGAGCAAGAAATCGTGGGCAACAAGAGAGAATGAAGAAGTGAGGAGAGAGGTAAGCAAAAGTGATATTTATCTTAAAAGGTGAATAGTGTTTTATGCTTTATAACTTACTTATTTGCTTTCTCTTTACTTAGTTAGATAAGTGTGGTGAGTCACACTTAAAGAAACCGGCCCCCTTTAGTGAATGAGGGTAGTTTAGTCTTTGTTGACCAAATGTCTCACTTATATAGACTTATGTTATAAACTAGCTTAATAAATTCACTATTCATCAAAAACAAGGCACATTGTTGTGAAATTTTTGATTTCCCATTGATATAGACCTCCAAATGTGATACTATATAGTACACATATTAATTAAGAGTAATGATGGACATTTAGCCATTCAAAACTCATTTACAAGACAATTTTTCAAAAACGTGCTTTAAGACTCCTTAAAGCACATTTTGTGTTTTAACTTGTTTTCAAGCTTGGTTTTCTTTGGTAATTGATTAAAATGACCATTAGGATATCTAAGGTCTTAGAACAATATTTGGGTACTCTCCCATGTCTCTCCAAGCTTAGAGCACGTTTTTACTTAAACTGCTCTTTTTGGTGTTTCCTTATGTTTTCTTTGATTAGAAATGTTTCTAAGGCATTATTTAGCCTTCTTATATCTTGGTTTATCATTTAAACACCATATCTAAGTTTGGGGTATTTCACTAGTGCTGATCAGTGCCTTTTGTAGTCTAGGGTATTTCCTGTTAAGTGAAATCCCTTCGGTGTCCTAACCGAATGTTCCTTCTAGCTCATGTGCTTATCATGATGCTTGTTCAACTGCTGTTATCTCAGCACCCTTCAAGGATTGCTCCTGAGTGCTGTTAGTTGTGCCGTTACATCCGGCTAATGTTTACGATATGTTGTGTCTACTATACCGCCTTGTGGTATTGTATTTGAGTTATTCCCTTTTGGTTTATAACGTCTCCCGTCGTTGGGTAGACCGTTTACACCTTCTCCTAGTGTTCTTGACTAGGTTTACATTCTTTTCCAATGATGGATTTTACTTTATGGTGATCTTGTGAGTGCTCTTGGGAGTTCTGTCCCGTTTGTCGAGCATTGTGGTGTTCACGTAGGCAACTGCCTTACTGTGTTGAGGCTGGGTATGCTTTCCAGCTGTCATATATTTGCTTGATGTCTTTGAGACATACCCAATGTCTATACTTATCAGTCTGTGCTCTTTGCACTTCTTAGTCCTTACTCCTTATTTTCCGATGGATTCTCTGAGTTCCTTACACTTGTTCCTTAACTGAGTTTCCTTCTCCTTGATTGTCTATGGTGTCCAGTTGTTCTGGTTAAAATTCACTCATGGTCCGTAGAACGGAGTTGACTACTTCCCGTGTTTCGCACACTACATGTATACATACGTGGGGTACCATGTTGATACGTTACCACTTACCCGACTACGTGTCAGGCCCGCAAGCTCCTTCGGAGTGCGGTTGTCCCACATCCCGTAATGGGTACACTCTTAGTGTTCGTCACACGCCTAGGTGAAGTATTCTGTTGCCAACTCCTCTTGTATCATTCTTTGATACTCACCGTAATTCGGTTGGCTTGGTTTAAAATTCAAGGTTTTAAAGAAAGGTTGTGGTCTTGAAAGAAAAATTTTTGGGTTTTAAAAGCAATGGTTCGGTGTTAAAAGAAGTCTCTCATGGCATAGCCATGTTTGAGGTCTTGACCAAGTCAAGCTTCTCGCTGACTGGTATGTTCTAAATACAGTGGTCGGGCCGTTAGGCCTTTCCAAGGTTTCATTCCTTCAGTCTCAGGATTTGTGATCCCATAGTTGCTTCATTGTAGTCGCGGTACATTACTATGTACCTGTGGTGTGTTAGAGTTCCTTTACGTATCTCTGTCCTTACTGCACTTGCCGTGGCAAGTGCGTGGTACTGGTGGTTTTTGGGTAAACCTACACCGGTCACGGTATGGTTTTCACTGGTATCTGTCAGTCTTGTTGACTCTTCCCTTGATCTTATCGATCTATAAGTGGTATACTCGATTCCTTAGGTAGCTTCTTCGTGGTCTAGACATGGCAGTCGTAGATCTGGGTACTTCTCCAATCCTTGGAGCTTCCCACTCTATTTGGTTTAGTGTCGTTCCTTGTGGCTCGTTCCCACACATCTGTGGTGGTTACTGAGCCTTCCCTGTTTAGGCACTACCCCTGTAGTCCTATTGGATTATATCTCATGCTTGTTCTTGCAGTTGTCTGAGCTATATTGGCCAGGTACTACGACCTTAATGGCGTCGTAATTCTGGAGTTAACCGCTTCCGACTATGTCCTTAGTCAGCTAGCATACCGTTGGTGGTATTATTCATGTATTACTATCCCGTAGACTTGTGTCTCGGGTTCCGTTACTGCTCCCTTTTGCATTCCGTTGCACGATTAGTGCTTCTGTCCTGCTGTTGGTTGACTAGCTAGGTTTCACGACTGCTAAGCATGTCGCCCCATGCTGTTGTAAGTTGCGGCCTCCTCGTGGTTGGAGTGCCCTTCCTACCGCTATTAAGTGCGGGTGTTGTGGTTCAACCGAGATCCATCTCCGGGACTCTCAGTTCTTGGAATTTACTATGTGTCAGGTTCTTTCCCCTTGTAGGAATATCTCATTACTGCCAGATCGGGTTTTCCCGAGTATGAGAGCGCTTTTCCTCTCTCTGGCGTCCTTTCCCAGGTTATATAATAGGGAATGTGGAGGGCGGGTCTGGTATGTAGGTATCCGGTACTCACCGGTAGTTCCTACCTAGCATATCTCTAATGCTAACACTCAGCCCTTAGCCCTAAGCTTCTAATTCCTAACTCGGTGTTTCCTAAACTCGGTATTTCCAATCATCAGAGCGATACTTCGCTCTGATACCACTTTTTGTAACACCCCTACCATTAATGTTGTGCTTACCGTCCAATCTCCTTACACATCAGATACACGCAGCGGATACATACTTACGTAATAGGGGTGATACAATGCCGTTAGTCACCCACGTGACTAACAAGGCTACTGCTACTACATACAGCATCGGTCTGATGGACCGGAATCCCTAGTATTACACATCTATAATACATACTCCATTCATCAATCAAATACAACAATGCTCCATTCAATACTTACTCCTCCATAATTCATACAATACAATATACTTAACCGAGTCTACTAGGATCCTTATACAATTATAATATCTCTTCCAAGTTCATACATACTCACTAAGAGCCTACATCTACCCATTCCTCACAACTACTTACTTTCTAAGTACAAGGGTGTGCCGCCGGTCTCTTACCTTGACCACATCCGCTCCGGGTACCTGCACACTCAAAACGTTCCCCCTAGGGGGTCAACTTTCGCTGCGCATGATAACCGCATACCCCGCGTACTAGTGAGGGTACGCCGACCACTTGGTCGAATACATGCAGTTCATTTTAATTCAAACATACATGCATACATGCTCTTATACACAATACAATAATACTTACGCAAGCATACATATACACTTCATTTCATACAAGGAATACAATACAACCATCCAATACATACTTACCTTCTTCCGATTTACACATACACATTACATACACAATATGCAATACTTGTTACATTCATTGGTCCACCCGGGTTAATCGGGTGGAGATTACTCTTTTACTCGTTACTCCATACATACGCATACATACTCATACTCATACTCGTACTCATACATACTTACTTACTTACTCTTACTCATGTTAAGCTGGTATGGCCTCTGGGCAGGGACTACACCGTCCCACCACCAGGCTTTACTTGGTTCACTAATCCAGGATGTTACCCACTTAAGGGATTTGGGCCGTGGACCAGCTTACGAACCAGGAATCGGATCCAACCTCTTGTGTCTCCTCATCCTCACGCGTGGCCGAAGCTATATCGGAATTCTACTCATTCCAATTTACTCACTTAAGTTAGGAGTTAGGTAGTTAGGAATTAGTAGAAGTCAACATCCAACCACATACACAAATAATTATTCATATACACATCCATACAAATACAATACAATATACAAGTACACTACAAGGTACAATTACACATCATCTTCATTCATCTATTTCATGAATTATACGAACTATTGTTCAAGACAAATATCGAGAACAATGTAAACAAGCACAAGTAAGTGCAATATAATCCGATTCATGCATTTATCTTATTAGGTGGTCAAATAAGCACACAAATCGGGGTAACCCGATTAGGATACAGGGCATGAAGAAATCATACCTTTTTCTGAAATTTACTTTACCGGGTGTCTCCTTGTTCCTTAGTCCTTACTTGTTCCTCGAGTCCTAGTCTCGAACCAATGACTACATGCCAAATGGTTCAATCAATACTAAGTCTTACAATACATACATAATTACTACTCCCACACTTACCCCGTTATCCCGTTCTTTCGGTTTAACTTAATGTTCATATGCCTACAACTTTCTTACCTATCTCCCCAACTTGTTTATACCTTTAATGGTCCTGAAACATCATTATTTAAGTACTAATTATCTTATACTATCATTACCATTCACTTCCTTACCTTATAAACTATTTAAACAACTTATTTTTAAAATTCTGTGTTGGTCCGAGACCTTGTCCAGGTCTTAAGTCCCGGACTAACATGTGATCACTACTCTCGGCCTGTTTTCATTTATGGTCCGGGACCTTATACATAAGGTAAGTCCCGGACCCAAAGCCTTGCACCCTCTCAAATGAGATTTTAATTTGGTCCGGGTCCTTGCACATAAGTCAAGTCCCGGACCCATACTTACAGGAACTCTCGGCCTATTTTACAGGGGTGGTCCGGGTCCTTGTATGGGACTTAAGTCCCGGACCACCACCTGCTGTAACTCTCGGTATGTTTTTACACCCTGGTCCGGGACTTAGTCCTGGACTTAAGTCCCGGACCCTGCTACAGATTCAACTGGTTTTGCATTTTCCAAAAACTGTTACATTCTACACTTTGGCTAGTTAATTCCTAAATGTTCCTACACTTAATCCTACATGTTTAAGCACCTAATTAAGCTTCTAAGCATGTTCAAATCCATTACTAATCCATTACTCCTTTTCATACCATTCCACACACATATTTTCTACATTTTCATTCCAGCACTTACCACTTTTCCTTAGTTATGTTTTGCTACGGATTTTGATTCTTATTTTCTCCATACCTAGTTCCCTCTCCCAATGCCAATTTACCATCCCAATCCATTTCCAAGAAATTACAATATCTATACCCAAGTCCAACACTCTTTTTACCAATCCTTACTCACCAATTTTTCCTAACTTCTCCATTGCATTTTTATACACTTTGCTACAGATTTTGCACTTCTTATTTCTCATACTACAACTACCACTTCATCACTACTAAACATACCTACTCAATCCAACATACACATTGGTTCTCCCATTCACCAAGTCATTCTTAAATACATGATTCCTACCAAAATTTCGCCATAGTTCACCTGCTTTTCTTACTTCTCCACATACACATTTTTTCATCAAGTTCATTCCTAATCTAGCCACACCCATACAAGGGTCCTACCAGCACTCAAATCAATACCAATACTCCAATACTTCCATCAAACAACAATATCAATACCAATACACAATACTTGGCTCTAAGGCCTACAATCCAAATACAAGCTCACAATTACTCAAACTTCCCCAACTACAATTCTAATACAATGTTTTGGGTTCTTTAAATTGGTTACCCATCCCCATTACTCCAATGCATTAAATTTACCATTCAAGAAAGAGCTCTTACCTTAAGCTCTCATTTTCCTCTTTTCTTTTCCACTTCTTCTCTTCTCCCTTCCTTGCCCAAATCGGCCATATGGGGGAATGGAGTTGCCAAACTCCATTCCCATCACCCAATACACATAAAACAAGTGCAATTAACTACTAACCCTTTTCAACCTTTAAAGCTTAATGTAAGTTTTAGGGTTTAGAAGTTTCATTACCTTGCAAGGGTGTAGGTAATGCTTGGAATAGCTCAAGAACAACATTTCTCACCCTCCAAGAGAGCCAAAATCGGCTAGAGTACAAAGGAACCAAACAAAAGTTTAGTCTAAATTTCGTTTTGCCCACAAGGGCTAGAAAAAGGTAAGTTTTCAAGAACATTTTTACCTCAAAATGACATGGAGAAGAAGGTGGTTCTAGTGGTAGTCTTGAAGCTCCAAATGCTCCATACCCATGAAAATGAAAATGCTCTTTTTCAGATTTTGAAAAGAGGGAAATGTTCTCCTTGAAGAGAGGAACACAATGGTATACTTTTTATAATTTTTGGAGAAGGTTTGATGGAGTAACAAGAGGAGAGAAGAGGAAGTTTGTGTGTGTTTGCTCAAATCTCCATGGATGTCGCTTGGGAAGAAGAAGAAAGAAAAGAAAGAGAGTGAGGGAGGGCTTGTACGTGAGTGGGGAAATGAGAGGGTAGGAGAGAGAGTATGTGAGGTAGTAAAAGTAGTACCTTTTCGATTTTTATTTGTTTTGTCTTTTTGCTCATAAGAAGGGAATTAGAGGGGTGTGAATGGGGCTCAAAATCGGACACACTCACACAGCCCATGTGGGTTTTAAATTTTTATTTACAATATTGGACACACTAGTTTGAGTTATTTGTGCTTTTACCCCACAACTTCCCGTTTTTTACAGTTTTTATTAATTCCTCGTTTTATTGATTTTATTGGTTCTAAAGCTTCACTAATATTTATTAATGATTATTTAGTTGACCAAAATTGCTACGAGTCTATTTGACCCGCTTAAAGTCACGTTTTCCCGGTTACCTCGGAAAACGCGCTTTAATGTTCATTAGTGTTTTTAATCCATTTTAAGGATCCGTTTTCTTCAGGATTTGTTCCCTAATATTTATTTAGACTTAATTAAGCCTTTAGAATCCTTATATTACGCTAACCGAGGTCTCATACCTCCTATGGTTGTTTAACGCTTATTTAGCGCTTTTCGCTTTTTACGTGTTTATTTATTTCTTTTGGATTTATTTTTCCTTACTAGTATTAATTAGGTACCATTAGGCCCTTAAATACATATTAGGTTAATTTTAATCCCTATATTTAGGTTCGGGGTATTTCACTTCCTCTTATATTCACTAAACACATTTCCAACACAATTTTTGATTCATTCATTTAAATTACCCAACCCAAAAGTCAAAAACAATGAGAGTATACATTAAGGTAGATTATTTACCTTAAATTCATAGATTTCTCTTTTACTCTTCTTCCTTCTCTTCTCTTGATTTTTGGCCATGGCATTGTCATTGCCAACACTCTAGACCAACATTTAACAAAGGAATGGGACTTAGAAAGGTACTTAGGCACATTAATTATTCTAGAACAAGGAAATGTGCTTAAAGCACTAATTAAGGGATTACCTTTTGAAACCCTAGGATTGGTTTTCAACCATGAATCAAAGGAGGGTTTCAATCCACCATTGGAGATTTTAACCAATGCTCCAAAACAAGAAGAAAGCAAGGCATTAGGAGGGGCAAAATTGGCTAGGTAAGGAAAATGGGGAGAGATGGAATTTCTTTGGATTTTCTTACCTTAAAACAATGAGGAGAGGTTGTAGCTCAAGAAAATCTGATTTTCTCCTTCAATGGTGCTATACCCTTGGAGATGAACTTCCTCCTTTTGAGAATTTGAAAAGAGAGGAATGTAGCTCTTAATGAGGAGAAGAAGAATATGTAATTATTTTTGTGTTTGGAGCTTGGTAGAAGCTTGAGCAAACAAATTAAGAAAGGATAGGGAAGCCATGGGATAAGCTTGCTAGTGCAAGGTAGACGAAGAGAGGGGAGGAAATCGCTGGGCAGGAAAGAAGGGAAAGAAACGTGAGTGAGGGGGAGGAAATGAGAGTGAGAGCAGAGAGAAGATAAAAAGGGTATATATACCTTTTGTACCTTTTCACTTTTGTCATCTTTTAACAAGTAAACTAGCTTATTTACTAGTAGAGAGGGTGCAAAAATGTGTTACTCATGGAGGGAAAAGAGTCTTATTTTTATTTTACAATGAAGGGGGTATGTTACTCTTATTATAATTTACACCCCAAAAGTTCCCATTTTTACACTATTCACTAATCCGGGCTCGTCTTCCGGATTTTTCTCGTTTCTTTAATTTTAATGATTCTTAGGCTCCCATTAATGTTTAATTATAGTTATATGATCATATATAATTTTTTTACGGGGTCGTTTAATTGTTTAAAGTCACGCTTTTGGGTTTTCTCGAAAAACGCGCTTTAAAGCTCCGTTAGCGTTTTAATTTTTAACCCATTATTTGGATCCATTTTCTTCAGGAATTGTTTCCGCATACTATTTAGGCCTAATTAAGCCTTAGGAATCCACTTAGGACCCTAGTTGAGGTTATATACCTCCTAAAACAATTAAATACGCGTTTTTAAGTTTTGCGCGTTTTGCGTGTTTTCTTATTTCTTTTGGTTTCTCTTTCTTCACCAAAGTTCTTAAGGACTTAATTAGCCTTGAAATAACATAATTACACAGTTTATTAACACATTTAAATTTAGGGTATTTCAAATCTTATCATATATTGATTCAGGTTGATTAGGATATGGTTAGGTTCTAGGTCCACTTATAACCTAAGTTTAATAACTGTGTCATATAACTATAATTATTAAAACCTAAGGTAGCTCATTGGAACCTATTACGAGTTGCCACCTGATTTTAACTAACGATAAATTAGGAAAGTTTTGAGATCAGGTTCTGGAGCTTGGTATATAACTTATCCAGGTTCCAATTACTATCACTACCCATCTAAGGTATTTTTCCTCTCCTTATGTTATTTATGGCTTATTATAATGTTGATTTAACCTAAGTTGATGGTTTTCTATACTTTTGCATTTTTTAACATTTTTGATGGAAAATTAACGTGGAAACTGGAAGTACCTAAACTAGGGTTTTAGGAGCCGAATTGGGTAAAAAAATTTAAATGTCCGCGCCACGTACCTAATGTCCATACCTACGGTCCCTACTTAAACTAGTTAAACAGATAGCTTAAACTTCTAGATTTTTTTTAAAGAGTCCAAGGCCACAAACAGGGTGTCTGTGGGCCCGAACATGTTATAAAAACCCTAATTTTTGAAAAATTACAATGTCCTGTCACCGTCTGAGGGTGTCCGTGGCCACGAGCAGGCCGTCCGGGACCCCGGGCATAGCATCCCTCGGCATGGACCGCCACTGAACGGCAGCATTCAGACGTTTTCCAGTGGTGTTTTCGGCTCAAATTTTATGGGTGTGTAGCCTGAAAGGTTCTAAGCACGTTAGTGATTGAAAGAATTCAATTTGAGTTCGAATTTAGTAGAACACTTAGCAAACAAGTAAGAGGGCAGAAACACAATCAAACCTTAATTTAGACACTGGAAAAAGTCGATTCGAATTAAAAGTTAAACTAATAATGTATTAAGTTCAGGGGAATTAGAAATCCGGTTTCTAACCTTTTTGATTTCGGGGAATTGGTTGTTCCTTCACGCCGGGATTCCTTGAAAGCTTCGTTGGCGGCAGACCCAAATTGATTTCAAACCGAGCTACTGGCCCCTTGTTGCTGATTGTGTTCTTCATGTTTTTGTGATGGTTTGTATGTTTTTGAGGTTTTGATTGGTGGTGGAAGTTTAGAAACTTGTTTTTGTGGATTTCGGTGAAGTTTCGGTATGGATTCGAGGTTCGGGAGTGCAAAAACGTGGGAATTTGGTTGCCGGCCGTGTTTTTTAACTTCTTAGGGCTTTTTTTATCTCTGTTAAGTCAATAAGAAATATCCCTTATTTAGACATCGAATAAGATAAAGTAATCTCGGTAAATGAGCCACGTTTACCAGGACTTGGTCGGGTAACTTATGGAAGGAATCTGATCCTGAAATTTTGCCAGCATGTAAAATAGGTTATTTCCAATTTTTCCAAGGAAGAAATAATTTTTTGGATAAGGGGATGATTTTTTAAAATCAATTTTCCACCAGATCTGTTAGGAAAGTAAAAGGAAATTATTGAAAATTTTTAAATTCAAAATTTAAAAGACATTATGCTCTAAATGAAATCCTTTATCATGTGTTAAAATTTTAAAACATTTCAAGTTGATTTGAACCATTTTCATAAGAGAGAGAAAATTACGAGATGACTTGTATTTTCTTTTACTTTTGGGCTTTGGGCTTCAAATAAAATTTGTTGAGCTTTTGATCATAGATAGGCCTAATAACCAGATTGAAAATTTTATTTAATGGATGGAAGCCTTTTCTTTTGATTTTTCAAGAATTCGAGGATTTTATATTAAAAAGTTAGCTTATAATATGTATTAAATGCTAATTTTTCAGAATAAAAATTCCCTGAAAATTACAAAAAATCCCTCGTGATGATTGAGTTGTCACAATCCTCCTGAGATGTGTGAGCTAACCATGCAAGGATAGAAAATTCTGAAAACGTCTTAATCAACTCAGGATTCCGTGTCTTTTGTCCATTTTACCCTTCTGTGCATTCGTGTCTAAAGGGACCTTTTCTAAGGGTCAAAATTTTGGGTATAACATATTGCCCCCGTCAACTAGACTGTAATGAAGATGAAAAGACTAGTTGATGCTAGAATGATACCCCCAAATTTTGCCCGACCTTAGAGATTTCGCTCTCCATCCTGAAATTTCCAAAAATCCATTGAGTGTGCCGAGCTATCCAGAGGCGCCGACTTCCTGAGGAAGAAGTCTGAGATTGGTGGGCTATTATAAGGCGACAACTACCTAAAATGTGAAAAGTGAGCGAAACTAAGAATGAATAAACTACACCGAGCATCTGAGGTGTCGGGAACCTGAAAATGAATAAGCTATGTCGAGCATCTGAGGTGTCGGGTACTTGAATATGAATAAACTACAACGAGCATCTAAGGTGTCCGGAACCTGAAAATGGATAAACTACACCTGTAACACCCCACTCGTAATCACGTAATAATCACTCACGTAGCATTAATTAAAAATGTCTCACAGCGGAAGTCACACAGTAATAATCTTACTCGAGTGTCACATGCCATTACTCGCCCATACGAGTAAAGAAGCAGAAATAAATTAAATAAGAAACGACACTGGAATTACATACACGACCGCAGTGATAACGAGATTCTAACCTAAACATCACTCTAAACCAAATGTACTTTTCAAACGACAAGTGAGCGTCTATGTATTCCCGATAGTATACGACACCATTAATGCACTAACAATCGTCCTAATACATTGTGGGGTCTCGTACAATGAATAAACTCTAACTACTCTGGTCCCACTCTTCGGCTTCAGGAATAATCATCACCTGCACATATGCCATAAAGGCTCAGCGATAAACGCTGAGTATGCCAGGCCTGGACCCTATTGGTCACTTAATAGTCATAGTCACCATTATTAAGTTCGTTACATGCTTTGCCGGTGTACAGGTATGTAAAGCAGTAAACACATGCTTGGCGGTAAAATAAACAGTTAAGACAATCACTACAATTCACACACAACAGCACGCAACACAATATATCACAACAACAAGAAACGTGTAGCCGTTAGTAACGGTCTGGTTCTTCATTCAATCACATGACCCCCTGGGTCCTCATCACATCACATCACAATGTCAGTGGGTGTCAAGTTAGGACAACCCATATTTGTATTTTATTATGGACAATCGTCCTGGTGGCACCATCGCTAGTGCACTGCGGCCAAAGATATAAGATCTCGGGTCTTCCTCTTTGCCTAAAGGCGTCATTTAGTTTGGGGCCAATGGCCGAGTACCAATAATGGTACGAACTGACCAACGATCTATGTAGGCTCGTGGCATCATTAGAGTCTAATCCCGATCTGGGAAAAATACTCTAGAGATCTCTCTGCGCAGCCAGTTAGTCCGTGGCTAACCTGGGCTTATTCTCCTCCACCAATGTTCAATTATGTGTTTAATTAGTTAGTCGAATACCAAAGGTATAATCTTGGTGTAACACCCCTATCGCTAATACCGTCATTACCGTACATTACTTACCTTCGCAGCGGATATTACTTACTCAACGGCGGGTGTACAATGCCGTTAGTCACCCACGTGACTAACAAGGCGAGTTACAATCCTACGTACTATCGGTCTGATGAATATGAACATGCCGAGTACTCTACACAATACATTACCTTCTCTTGCATACTCAACCATGATACAAATACAACTCCAATACAATGTTATACCGAGTATACTACAATCCTTAAATTACCGATACTGTTTGGACTTCCAAATTCGCATTACAATACAAGTACAAATCCCTACTATACAACTACCCATGCTTACGTAGCAGTCCCCGTCCTACTCTCTCGAACGGTGGTCAGCTTCGAGTACCTGCACACTAAAAACGGTCCCCTAGGGGGTCAGCTTACGCTGCATATGAAATTCGCATATACCGCGTGCTAACCGCGGTACGCCGACTACTTTGGGTCGGATATACATGGAGTTCATTTTACATGCTTACATACATACTCATGCTACAACAATACAATCACAATACCTACATACACATACAAGGTTCAATACTTACTAAGGAAGACAATTCGATAGTCAACCGTTCATATTAGTTATTTATTCATTACTCTTTTCGTTGCGTTACTCACTACTCTATTCGTACTGTGTTCGATATTCGCTACTCTACTCATACTCACTCCTTACTCTTGCATACTCATCACTCCATGTTCAATACCTTACTAGTACACGATCCTTACTCTGTACTCGTTACTAAACTTGTGCATACTCACTACTCAATACTCCATACTTACTCATACGTACTCGATACTCAATACTCACTCATACATACTCAGTACTCGGTACTCATTGCATACTCATACTCACTTCTTACTCAGTACTCATTACTTTGCTCATACATACGCAATACTCAATACTCATTACTTTGGCCTCGGGGCGGAGTCATGCACAAGACTCGCCACCGGACCTACAATACGAGGGCTATACGCTTAGCTCCTCAAATACTCAAATGTCCGTTTTTACTGGACTACTCAAATTCCCAACACTCTTCACTTAGAGTATATTACAATCTCATGGATTAGCCTAGAAGTATCTCTCTTGATCACCTCCACTAGCTTAGGGAATTTCCACCGTCTAGTATCCTCAGATTTAAGGGTTTCCCCAACGTATCGAATACTCTCATGATCGGGACATACTTACATCAGTCGGGTCCTCTCATAATGGGTCGACTAATTGCTAAGGGGTTTGGAGATCCCTCATCATTCTTTACTACTCTTATGGTTCATGTCTTGCACCAAGATTAATTCCTGTAATAGAGGTTACTTATGTACTTCCACTACTTTCTGTTTGTGGATTATTCATTTTGGTTCTCCTACCGTTGTTAGAAGGTTATTACTCCCGTACATTCTCTCACATTCTAGTGAGTTCATTGGGTTGTGTTATCGTTTGTTGATTCGTTAATTTAGTGCGTTGCTACGGTTCCATTAGTTCGCAACATGACTCTTACTACGAGTCACTACACAACAAGACTCACCAATGAGTCGTACTACGCACTAAACGAAGCCACACAATCATTCAAGAAGGGTAAGCTCACACAACATACAGCAAGACATACAATGAAAGGCAATAAACCGTTTTCATGCTTTATTCTTGATTAGCCGGCATACAGCACACAAATTAACGTAACTCGGTTAGCATACGGGGCATGAGAAAATCATACCTTTCACCGGAGTTAGCTCAACCGTGTGTTCCCTTTTTCCTTGGTTCACACTTGTTCCACTGCTAATGTTTCAAACATAATTATTAATACCATGTTCATATGGTACATTAATAATTACTACTCCCGTACTTACCCCGTTATCCCGGTATACTTAATGTTCTCATACTCTCAACTTACTTGATTACTTTTCATACTTGTTTTCCTACTCATATACTTACTCTTCTACCATTGGTGTCACATTAATGATGTATTAACAAAGTCCTTTATATATGTACATATCCATATATATACATACATATGATTACTATGTTACTATTTTTTTTTATAAGTTAGGGCCGACAGACCCACCGACCGACCCAATCCCTTGGGTCGGTCCATTCCAGTAAGTTTTCCGTTCTCTGAAATTGTCCCGACCGACCTAGAACTGTTCCGACCGACCCATACACCTCTGGGTCGGTCCATTCCAGAAAGTTTACGTTCCATCGTCTGTGCTCCGACCGACCCACCGACCAACCCAACCTCTGGGTAGGTCCGGTCCAGAACAAGCCTACAGATTTTGTTTTTTACTTCTTTCTTTACCCATTTCTTCCCCAATCTTCCTACATGTAATCCCACATGTTGTAGTGCCATTTAGGCTTCCTAAAATGCCTTAATTCATCCACCAAATCCATTACTAAATTCCTTTCCCATTCTCATATGGATTTACACAATTTCTTCCCTTTCCATTCCTGCACACATAGCAG
Source organism: Limonium bicolor (assembly GCA_023374045.1). NCBI lineage: Eukaryota > Viridiplantae > Streptophyta > Magnoliopsida > Caryophyllales > Plumbaginaceae > Limonium > Limonium bicolor. Next base: position 176,635,886 of record CM041781.1, read on the forward strand.
TTTTTGTTCCTCTTATGCTACAGATTTTGAACCAACTTCTACCATTCACTACTCCTACTACCAATACCATTACTAGTATCCTCATTACATTATTTTCCACTCAATCCTCCCCTTTAACTAGCTCCTCTCCAAATCTGTTACAAAGTGGTTTACTACACACTTTAGGCTCTTCAAAACACCTTGTTCCTCCTAGTTTCTCCAATGCATTCTTATCACTTCATGCTACAGATTTTTATATACTTTATCCTCATTCTCCAACTAATAATCCATGGTCATTAAACATCTCTACTAACCCCAATACATACCTTGGTTCTCCCATTCACCAAGTCTTTCTTAATACACAATTCCTACTAAACTGTCACCATAGTTCACCTACTTTCCTCACTTATCCACACATATCCCTTCTCATCCAATCCATCCCTATTCTAGCCAAACCACAAGGGTTCTACCAGCACACATACAAAGTCTCAATACACCAACATTTCCTCAATCACAATACCAATACATCATTACTTCCTCAAATAGCATACTAATACACATACACCATTCATTTGGCTCTAAGGCCTACAAATCCACATTTTTGCTCACAATTACTCAAACATCCACAACTACAATACTAGTACAATAATTTAGGTTCTTTTATTTGTTTACCCATTCCCATTACACTAATGCATTAAATTAAGCATTAAGAATGAGCTCTTACCTTGAGCTTTTGATTCCTTCTTTTCTTTTCTATTTCTCCTCCTTCTCTTTTTCTGGTCCAAATCGGTTTTGTGGGGAATGGAGTTGCCAAACTCCATTCCCATCACCCAAGCACACAAAGACAAGTATAATTAATACACTAACCCTTAGATTCATACTAATTCATTGAGATGTTCAAAACAAGATTTCTAGGGTTTACCTTTGGAGTGTTTTAGGAGGGGTTTTAGCCTTTGGTTCAAGAAGGAGAATCCACCACCATTGCTAGGTGAAATTTATGCTCAAAGAGAGAGAAAAATGAGGCATTACAAAGGGCCAAAAATCGGCTACCAAAGGAAGGTGAAGAAAACTTGAATCTTTTATGGAAATTTTTACCTTGTTGGAAAGAGGAGACTCCAAGCTCCATAATGGTGTGATTTTCTCTTCAAATGGGGAAAACCCATGGACATGAAACTCATCCTTTTCAAATTTTGAAAAGAGGGAATGATAGAGGAGGATGAGGGGATTACAAATATGTAATTATTTTTACATTTGGAGCTCAAGTGAAGATAGAGTATGGAGAAGGAGATAGAGCAGCAATGGGAAGAGGAAGGAATCGGCTGCAACCAAAGAGGGGGAAAAAACGATGGAGGAAGGAGAAAGAGAAGGAAGAAAAGAGAAATGATAGAGGAGAGAGTGGGTGGGGTTTCTTTTCTACTTTTCTTTCTTTCTTTCCTTTATTTCTTTCTAGCTTATTAGGTATGTGAGAGGGCTGCCTCACAATTAAAAACCGGCCCACTTAACTATTACAGGCTGGAGCGTTTTTCGTCTTCTACAGAAAACGCTAGTTATTTTACTCTGTTTAGGTACTATTCACTAACCGGGCCCGTTTCTGGAATTTTCTCGTTTCTTTAATTTTATTGGTTATTAAGCTTCCGTTAATGCTTAATAATAGTTTTTTAATGGTTTATAATTTTTACTGGTTCGTTTGACCACTTAAAATCACGTTTTCGAGTTTTCTCGAAAAACGTGCACTAAAGCTCTATTAGCGTTTTAATACATTATTTGGATCCGTTTTCTTCGGGAATCATTCACGTATACTAGTTTGGCATGAATAAGCCTTAGGAATCCTTATAATACTCTAACCGAGGTCTCATACCTCCTATGGTTATTTAACGCTTATTTTAGAGTTTTCCGCTTTCTAAGCGTTTTCTCATTTCTTTTGGATTTATTTTCTTTACCAAAATTACTTAGGCACTATTAGGCCCTTAGATACCATATTAAAATAATCTAATCACCATATTTAAGTTCGGGGTATTTCAATCTACCCCCCTTAAAGAACTTTGCCCTCAAAGTTGGCGAGTCTAATATTGTTACTTGTACAAATAGTCTATGCTAAAGTTATGACCACTGCATATAACTTGTCAAACTCCAAGTGTCTGACTCGATGTATACTACACATCCAAACAGCGTGTCACTGCATGCATAGCAATCAAAAATATCCGTTTTACTTCTCTCCAAGGGGGTCCATCCGCAGACAATTAGGTACCATCCTCCGCCAATGGCGAGTGATCCCTCAGGTACCGGTCACGTTTGAACACTTACGCTTTCTGGTTCACGGCCGTCATGACTTGAGCACTTACACTTTCTGGCTCTACGGTCCTTTGTTTCAGATCAAATTCATTTGTACATATAGAGATCCTCAGGCACTTACTCATACTTACTTACTCATACTTTACTCATACTTACTCATACTTACTTCGGGACTACGCTGCCCCAGTGCCTTTGGAAAAATACAAAACACACATTGTCACCATACGAACGGTGTAGTGGTTTCAAACTACTCTACACTTCCACAGACTCAAACTAGCTTCACCTCCTATGGTTTCGACCGGATACCCGTGCCTAGGCATGGAAGATCCACTAGCGCCCGTGGGAGCGGTTTCAAAACCGATCCTCATTCTCAAGTTTGAAGAAACATTGTACCAAATTAGTTATGGAAATCTTGCATACATCTCCCAATTTCAATTTATGATGGTTACACCTATCACTAGTGTTATTACTGTGGCCACTTAAGGGAGCTTCCAGAGTCCTTCAACCCCGATGTGATCAGCATTGGTGTTGAATTATCCTTCCACCCCAATTTGTGTTCGGTTTCCCTTGATCACTAGCAAATCAAGTTCCACCTCCCACCTCCATTCCAAAGAGACAAATCGTCAAACATTATTTTGTTTTCTATCTTTTTAATCTTGCTACTCATAATCACACACATACATTTTCCAATTCGTATGATTCACTTACCTACTTACTACTCATCTCATCACTTGTTACTACGTCTTCTCCAACTACTATACTTAGGAAAGTCATGGGTATTATATCCCATTAATTTGCTATACTCAATTTATACTCATAAAATACATCGATGGTATACCGATTTATACTCATTACATACATCGGTTCCGTACCGATTTATACTCCTCAAGTCTCCCATACATACTCATTCCTCATACTATTACCAATCGGGGTCCTCATTCCCCTGGATTTTCTCTACTCCTTTCTATTCTTATTTCCCAAATAACTACAATTACACGATGAGTGAATACAAATGTTTATGTATCATAAGTATCAACCATCAAAATGAATTCTTTTGCGTTATGCGCATTATAGTTTACGCCCTTGTCACGTAAAACATACATTTTGCGGTTTTCGCTCTACCCCCCTTAAAAGGGATTACGCCCACGTAATCTACCATGTGTCATCATTGGACATTGGTCGAAGGCATTCAGCCGTCATGGAGTGGTTCAGCTTCCATGCGGTCTATTATACAATGTTTCTTGATCAATGGGTCTTAACCGTATTACCGGTTAGTCCCTACATCAAGAATTTTCATCGGAGTTATTTAACTCTTAACCGGGTTCGGTTCTAGCCTAAATGGCTTTCAGGCATTGATGATTACCCTTTTATTCAGTAGGTGTCTTGCACTTAGTATTTTGGGCCCACTAGCTTCTGCTGCGCGACCCTGATAACTTGGGTTATTCGCCCTTCTCGTTATCCTTAACGTGTTACGCATCATATTTTTATCCCTCTTGTTGTTGGAATAAGGTTTGTTCCATCTCGTGTGGTATTCTTTTACCGTGCTCGAACTCGATGGGTTTTAGATTTATAACCAGCTCTCTAGCAATCTATATACCTACTGTGGTGTTTGTAGTGGTCATTCACTTGGTTCCTCCGACTTATTGTCGGTTGAGGTTGAGCCACTACTTAGTTGTAGTGCTTCCTCTATTGTTAGTAGCTTCTGGATTATACCAGTTTCTCTGGTTCAGTACAAGTGTTCTTTACTTGTATGACCTTGCATTTTCAATGCGTCGGTCCTTGTGACTTTCTTAAGTCTCCTTTCACTTTCATTCCAATGGAATTCACATCTTGTGATTGTCGGTGTGTTTTGACACTCTTCGTGCTCCTTTAGCCTTAGGCCGCACGGTTTGTTTGTAATCTTTCGCTTAACTGGCTTATGCCATGTTTACTGGTGAAAGGAAGGATTTACCACGATTTACATTTTCTTATATCCCTAGCTATCCCACTCGATCATTAACTACACAAGTGCAATACCAAAACATCAGTCCTACAGAGTGCAGAGGCGTACACTCTTGGAAGTAAATCTCTTATGTGATCGCAATAGGAATGAACATTACTTCCTTTGTGAGGTGCTTCATCATTGGTGTGGATTCTTGGCTTGTTGCCTGGTCTGTCCACCATCTCGTGTTAACCACTCCATAGCATTGGGTGATTATTCACATACATTGGTCGCCTGCTGCGCACCATGTCCTTACTGATTCCACAGTATTGGTTTACATGGCCTCCGCTCTTGCTAGCTTCAGCTCATGCATTTCTATCATTTATACCATGGTTCCTTATGTATTTGGCGAATACTGGATATGGTATTCCTTGATTTTTCTGAGTTCCCTGAGCATCATTGGTTTTATAACCGGTTACTCCTTGGTTGTCAACAATTGTTGTTGAAGCTTATTTCACATTGCTTGGCCATAATTGTATGCTCAAGCTTGACTACATTAATAGTTCTGAAAGGGATATATTTCCCGACAGTTACTGATGGTATCCCTTTCTTGGGATTCATGTGTTCACCGCTCTTGCAGTCTCACATTTATGAGGGGCATCCTCATTCATCGGTTGTTACTCTTTTATCGGTGTCGTCCTTGGCCATTTCCCATATAGTTCACAATGGGTTTTACAACCGTTGGGTTGTGTGTGGTAATAGTTTCATGGCCCATTAGCCATATCGCCTAGAGCTCTGCTCATCATAGGTTGTTTCCAAGTGATTATTTCTCCATAAACCATCGCTGGATTTGGAGGTGATACTGGGCTCCCTGGCAAGATCGCCACATCACGCTTCCGTCTGTTGGAGACCCTTTTTGTATCTTGGTATTGATCGATACCATTTATTCATTTGGGGTATCCCCTGTCAAGTGGGATCCCTTCGGTGTTCTAACCGAATGTTCATTCCAATTGTGGTGTTCTTACCACGACATTTCATTCAACTGTGTTGACTTGACACCCTTTATGGATTGCTCCTGGGTGTTATAGATTATGCTATCACATCTGGCTGATATTTATAAGTATGTTCAGTCCGTCATCCTACCTTGCGGTTCAGGATCTGAGTTATCCCATTAAGGGTTATAAAGTCTCCCATTCTTAGGGTAGACCATTGCTGTTTTTCCTTATGTTATAACGGTTTTGATATTCTCTTCGGTGATGAATGGTACTTCCGGTACCTTATAACATCACCCTGTGTGTTTGTGGTTGTTGTTCTGGGGATTCCATCACGTTCATTGAACACTGAGGTGTTACTATTAGGCATTTGCCTTACAGTGTTTAGACTGGGTATTCCTTCCAGTTGTCATACTTTACTTCAATATCTTCAAGACATATCCAATGTCTTTATTCTGTTGTTAGTGCTTCTTGCACTTTTAACTATTAATTATCCTCCTAGAGTGAGTTCTTGACTCCTTTAGCTTGTAAGCTTACCTGAGTTTCCTTTGCTCGTTTGAGGTATCCAACTGTTCTGTTTTGAATTTACTTATGGTCCGTAGAACGGAGTTGACTACATCCCGTGTTTCGTACACTACATGTATACATACGTGGGGTACCTTGTTGGCACGTTACCACTTACCTAACTATCTGTCAGGCCCACAAGCTCCTTCGGAGTGCGGTCGTTCCACATCCCATATTTGGGTACACTCGTAGTGTTCGTCACACGCCTAGGTGAAGTGTTCTATTGTCAAATCCTCTTGTATCATTCTATGATACTCACCGATATTCCGTCGGTTCAGTTTTTAAAATCCAAGGTTTAAAAGAAGGGTTTGTGGTTTTTGAAAGAAAATTTGGTTTTCGAAATAACGGTTCGGTGTGAAAAGCAATTATTCATGGCGTTGCCATGTCTGAGGTCTTGACCAAGTCCAGCTCCTCGCTGATTGGTATGCTCTTAATACAGTGGTCGAGCCGTTAGGCCCTTCCAAGATTTCGTTATTTAAAATCCTTAGGATTGGTGATCCTATATTTGCTCCATTCGTCATAGCGGTACTTTAGTAGGTAATTACGGGTTGTTAAAAGTATTCCAACTGTCTTGTAGTTGCTGCACTTGCCCTGGGCAAGTGCGTGGGTAGGTTGTTTTTCAGTTAACGTATACCGGTTACGGTATCGTTTCCATCCATAATTGGTGGTTTTGTTGGGTCTTCCTTTGATCTTTTGATCTTGGTGATCGATCTCCTGAGTCGTTTCTCCGGGTACTTGACATGGTTGTCGTCCATCCGGGAGTCTCACACCTTCAGTGTGGTTAACGAGACTTGACTTATCCCTAGGAACCATGTTGTGGTCCTATAAGTGTCTATGTTATGAATTCTTTCATAGTTATCTGAACTATGTTGTTCGGTCATCACGACCTCTTGGCGTGTAGGTTTGGTATCAATCCAACCTCGACTAATTCCTTAGTCGGTTTGTATACTGTTGTTGGTACTATCAAACATTACAGTCCGTAGACTCTCTTGTCTCGGGCTCGCTACTCTATCTTCCTTGCTTCATTGCGCGATTGAGCTTCTCTTTTTGCTGGCTACTCATGGTTCTCGCGACTGCGAAGCATGTCGCCCCATGGTGCCATAAATACCACTATCCTTTATTTAGGATCTTCAATCCTCCGCCATTAAGTGCGGTCATCGTCATCCAACGGAAATCGTCTTCGGGACTTCCAGTCCTTGGACTCTACCGTATGACATGTTCTTCTTCTAATAAGTTTTATCTTGCAACTGCCAGATCGGGTTTTACCCGAGTGTGAGAGGTCTTTCCATCTCTCTGGCGTTCTCGTCCCAGCTTTACAACGGGGGACGCGGAGGGCGGGTATGGTTACTGTAGGTATCCAGATCACACTGGAAATTCCTATCTAGCGTCCTCACACACTAGCACTCAACCCTTAGCCCTAAGTCTCTACTTCCTAACTCGGTATTTACCTAAACTCGGTATTTCATCCATCAGAGCGATACTTCACTCTGATACCACTTTTTGTAACACCCCTACCGCTAATACCATCATTACCGTACATTACTTACCTTCGCAGCGGATATTACTTACTCAACGGCGGGTGTACAATGCCGTTAGTCACCCACGTGACTAACAAGGCGAGTTACAATCCTACGTACTATCGGTCTGATGAATATGAACATACCGAGTACTCTACACAATACATTACCTTCTCTTGCATACTCAACCATGATACAAATACAAATCCAATACAATGCTATACCGCGTATACTACAATCCTTAAATTACCGATACAGTTTGGACTTCCAAATTCGCATTACAATACAAGTACAAATCCCTACTATACAACTACCCATGCTTACGTAGCAGTCCCCATCCTACTCTCTCGAACGGTGGTCAGCTTCGAGTACCTGCACACTAAAAACGGTCCCCCTAGGGGGTCAGCTTACGCTGCATATGAAATTCGCATATACCGCGTGCTAACCGCGGTACGCCGACTACTTTGGGTCGGATATACATAGAGTTCATTTTACATGCTTACATACATACTCATGCTACAACAATACAATCACAATACCTACATACACATACAGGGTTCAATACTTACTAAGGAAGACAATTCGATAGTCAACCGTTCATATTAGTTATTTATTCATTACTCTTTTCGTTGCGTTACTCACTACTCTATTCGTACTGTGTTCGATATTCGCTACTCTACTCATACTCACTCCTTACTCTTGCATACTCATCACTCCATGTTCAATACCTTACTAGTACACGATCCTTACTCTGTACTCGTTACTAAACTTGTGCATACTCACTACTCAATACTCCATACTTACTCAAACGTACTCGATACTCAATACTCACTCATACATACTCAGTACTCGGTACTCATTGCATACTCATACTCACTTCTTACTCAGTACTCATTACTTTGCTCATACATACGCAATACTCAATACTCATTACTTTGGCCTCGGGGCGGAGTCATGCACAAGACTCGCCACCGGACCTACAATACGAGGGCTATACGCTTAGCTCCTCAAATACTCAAATGTCCGCTTTTACCGGACTACTCAAATTCCCAACACTCTTCACTCATAGTATATTACAATCTCATGGATTAGCCTAGAAGTATCTCTCTTGATCACCTCCACTAGATTAGGGAATTTCCACCATCAAGTATCCTTAGATTTAAGGGTTTCCCCAACGTATCAAATACTCTCATGATCGGGACATACTTACATCAGTCGGGTCCTCTCATAATGGGTCGACTAATTGCTAAGGGGTTTGGAGATCCCTCATCATTCTTTACTACTCTCATGGTTCATGTCTTGCACCAAGATAAATTCCTCTAATAGAGGTTACTTATGTACTTCCACTACTTTCTGTTTGTGGATTATTCATTTTGGTTCTCCTACCGCTGTCGGAAGGTTATTACTCCCGTACAGTCTCTCACATTCTAGTGGGTTCATTGGGTTGCGTTATCATTTGTTGATTCGTTAATTTAGTGCGTTGCTACGGTTCCATTAGTTCGCAACATGACTCTTACTACGAGTCACTACACAACAAGACTCACCTATGAGTCATACTATGCACTAAACGAAGCCACACAATCATTCAAGATGGGTTAGCTCACACAACATACAGCAAGACATACAATGAAAGGCAATAAACCGTTTTCATGCTTTAGTCTTGATTAGCCGGCATACAGCACAAAAATCAACGTAACTCGGTTAGCATACGGGGCATGAGAAAATCATACCTTTCACCAGAGTTAGCTCTACCGTGTGTTCCCTTGTTCCTTGGTTCACACTTGTTCCACTGCTAATGTTTCAAACATAATTATTAATACCATGTTCATATGGTACATTGATAATTACTACTCCCGTACTTACCCCGTTATCCCGGTATACTTAATGTTCTCATACTCTCAACTTACTTGATTACTTTTCATACTTGTTTTCCTACTCATATACTTACTCTTCTACCATTGGTGTCACATTAATGATGTATTACCAAAGTCCTTTATATATGTACATATCCATATATATACATACATATGATTACTATGTTACTATTTTTTTTTATAAGTTAGGGCCGACCGACCCACCGACCGACCCAACCCCTTGGGTCGGTCCATTCCAGTAAGTTTTCCGTTCTCTGAAATTGTCCCGACCGACCCAGAACTGTTCCGACCGACCCATACACCTCTGGGTCGGTCCATTCCAGAAAGTTTACATTCCATCATTTGTGCTCCGACCGACCCACCGACCGACCCAACCTCTGGGTCGGTCCGGTCCAGAACATGCCTACAGATTTTGTTTTTCACTTCTTTCTTTACCCATTTCTTCCCCAATCTTCCTACATGTAATCCCACATGTTGTAGTGCCATTTAGGCTTCCTAAAATGCCTTAATTCATCCACCAAATCCATTACTAAATTCCTTTCCCATTCTCATATGGATTTACACAATTTCCTCCCTTTCCATTCCTGCACACATAGCAATTTTTGTTCCTCTTATGCTACAGATTTTGAACCAACTTCTACCATTCACTACTCTTACTACCAATACCATTACTAGTATCCTCATTACATTATTTTCCACTCAATCCTCCCCTTTAACTAGCTCCTCTCCAAATCTGTTACAAAGTGGTTTACTACACACTTTAGGCTCTCCAAAACACCTAGTTCCTCCTAGTTTCTCCAATGCATTCTTATCACTTCTTGCTACAGATTTTTATATACTTTATCCTCATTCTCCAACTACCAATCCATGGTCATTAAACATCTCTACTTACCCCAATACATACCTTGGTTATCCCATTCACCAAGTCATTCTTAATACATAATTCCTACTAAACTTTCGCCATAGTTCACCTACTTTCCTCACTTATCCACACATATCCCTTCTCATCCAATCCATCCCTATTCTAGCCAAACCACAAGGGTTCTACCAGCACACATACAAAGTCTCAATACACCAACATTTCCTCAATCACAATACCAATACATCATTACTTCCTTAAATAGCATACTAATACACATACACCATTCAATTGGCTCTAAGGCCTACAAATCCACATTTTTGCTCACAATTACTCAAACATCCACAACTACAATACTAGTACAATAATTTAGGTTCTTTTATTTGTTTACCCATTCCCATTACACTAATGCATTAAATTAAGCGTTAAGAAGGAGCTCTTACCTTGAGCTTTTGATTCCTTTTTTTCTTTTCCATTTCTCCTCCTCCTCTTTCTTGTCCAAATCGGTTTGGTGGGGAATGGAGTTGCCAAACTCCATTCCCATCACCCAAGCACACAAAGACAAGTAAAATTAATACACTAACCCTTAGATTCATACTAATTCATTGAGATGTTCAAAACAAGATTTCTAGGGTTTACCTTTGGAGTGTTTTAGGAGGGGCTTTAGCCCTTGGTTCAAGAAGGAGAATACACCACCATTGCTAGGTGAAATTGATGCTCAAAGAGAGAGAAAAATGAGGCATTACAAAGGGCCAAAAATCGGCTATGAAAGGAAGGTTAAGAAAACTTGAATCTTTTATGGAGATTTTTACCTTGTTGGAAAGAGGAGACTCCAAGCTCCACAATGGTGTGCTTTTCTCTTCAAATGGGGAAAACCCATGGAGATGAAACTCATCCTTTTCGAATTTTGAAAAGAGAGAATGATAGAGGAGGATGAGGGGATTACAAATATGTAATTATTTTTACATCTGGAGCTCAAGTGAAGATAGAGCATGGAGAAGGAGATAGAGCAGCCATGGGAGGAGGAAGGAATCGGCTGCAACCAGAGAGGGGGAAAAAACGATGGAGGAAGGAGAAAGAGAGGAAAGAGAAGGAAGAAAAGAGAAATGAGAGAGGAGAGGGACGGTGGGGTTGCTTTTCTACTTTTCTTTCTTTCTTTCTAGCTTATTAGGTATGTGAGAGGGCTGCCTCACAATTAAAAACCGGCCCACTTAACTGTTACAGGCTGGAGCGTTTTTCGTCTTCTACAGATAACGCTAGTTATTTTACCCGGTTTAGGTACCATTCACTAACTGGGCCTGTTTCTGGAATTTTCTCGTTTCTTTAATTTTATTGGTTATTAAGCTTCCGTTAATGCTTAATAATATTTGTTTAATGATTTATAATTTTTACTGGTTCGTTTGACCACTTAAAATCACGTTTTTGAGTTTTCTCGAAAAACGTGCGTTAAAGCTCTATTAGCGTTTTAATACATTATTTGGATCTGTTTTCTTCGGGAATCATTCCCGTATACTAATTAGGCATGAATAAGCCTTAGGAATCCTTATAATACTCTAACCGAGGTCTCGTACCTCCTATGGTTATTTAACGCTTATTTTAGCGTTTTCCGCTTTCTAAGCGTTTTCTCATTTCTTTTGGATTTATTTTCTTTACCAAAATTACTTAGGCACTATTAGGCCCTTAGATACCATATTAAAATAATCAAATCACCATATTTAAGTTCGGGGTATTTCACTTGGTTATCACGAGTTCACTTATCACTTGGCTGCCCTAAGGGTCTTACGCATGCATAGAAGTCATCTAGGTCATATACAAGTTTGAGAGCCGTGCTCTAGAGACTGGCAATGTCGTGTCCCGTACCTAAGTAATTTACTTAGGATAGTACATACTTATTTATAACATCAAGCGTGTTATGTTAAGTAACCACAATCACATCACATTAAACGTATATGTGTTTTATATAAGTCGATCTATTGTCGACGTAGTATTAGTCCCGAAGGACGTTCACACATAATTAATGATGCGGGAATTTAAACAGATACACATCACATAACATAAACACAAATACATACACACATACATGCATCACACTCGTTAAACATCACAGATATCTGATCCCGAGGAATTCCTCAGGACATCTCAGATCAGACCCCTTTACATACCGTTCACCAAGACCTAGGTTGCGCAGTAGACCACTAGCTCGCCAAGTGTCTTCGTCAGTGATACAGTAAAAATTCCAAACACAATATAAGTCAATCCACATGACTTATTTAAGCTCGTTAAATCCGAACAACACAAGTAATCCCGACATTACATCCCCGGATTTCAACTGTTCTTCGTTAAAGTATCATTCTAGAACTTGTCGGTCGTAGTATGTATTAATTACCAACGCCCCGAGTTTATTTAAACGAGTCGCTTTAAGACATCTTAGTTATAGCGTTTTCAAACGTTAGGATTAATTTCTTATGTTTACGAGTATACGACTATATATTCACGTTTATACCTATGTATTGGTTTAACCGTTCCGGTTAGGTATACGAATATACATTTATAATATATAGTTGCATGTGTGCATGCAACGTTAATTTGCATCGCAATTTATGCTTATGCACTAATGTTTTATGGCATTATTATTATTTAACCATTGAATATTGTACCATATATTATACATCTCATTATTCACCTTCATAAACTAATACTTTAATTTATAATTAAATGAATTATTGTATATATTTATACTAATGTCATAACACTTGTCATTTATCATCTCATGACATTAAAACCATATTGTATATACTTATATATATACATGTATTCTCGGTTTCACTCATATATATTCATATATGTTGTTTTTATTTGATTTAGTCACATAATATATAGTTGCATGTATGCATGCACTATATTATATAGTTCCAACTTTACCATTTAATTAATATGTATATATTCTTAACATATGCTTGCACATTCATTTGTATTGCACACCTATACATTATTATTTCATGATTTATACACTTATATTATATGTTACATTATTAACATCTTATGTAAGATGATTATTTCCATTTATTGCACTATCTTATGCACTATCTTATTGCCGAAAAGACACATAGGTGATATTTCATTTTCTTTTCAATTCCCACACTTTCTATTTATTACAATTTCACCACATATTTTATAACATGTTATTTTAACCTTACATTATATCATTTAAACATTATAATAATTATATCATATAGTTTTTATAAACTGAAAAATTCGAACACGCCATAGGTCTGTTTTTAATTTCCATTTCCACCACACTTATATTCTTATAATTACAATATTGCCACATATATCATATAATGTTATACATACTATATATTATATCATTTTATTCCATCAATTCATTATAATATATAGTTTATAAATATTTAATTACCGAACAACCCACAAGCTGTTTTGGTTTATTTCTTTCCAACACCATATATTTTCTATATTTGCACATTTAACCCACATATTATATAATATTACATATAGGTTATATTATATTGTTTTAACACTTATAATTTGTATAACCTATAGTTTTATATTACATTATTTTCCAAACAGGCCCCTAACTGTTTTAATTCCTGTTTCCGCCCCACACATATTTCCATATTTACATATTAGCCACACTTTATATAATATACTTTGTAAATGTAATAAAACTATATATTATACACTTTTCTTCATAAAATCATTTATAAAACTCCAAAAATTCCCAAACTTTATATTAATGGTATAACCTATAATATTAACCATATTAACCCCTTAATTTCGGTAATTACCACTTACACCCCCATAGTTTTATAAATTTGTTATTTAACCCATGATTTTAATATAAGGTCGTAATTTAATCACTTATGTAATTTATTTTGGTCAAGGCACCTAGTATGGTCAAGGCTGACCCATTTACTACTAGTTTGACCAAGTGTTTATTTATTTACAGTTTAGACCCAATATTTCCAAAAATTACATTTTGACCCCAAATTTTATAAAACTTAATAAAATTCCTAAAATAAGCTTTTATTATATAGTTTTCGGCCATACTCCATATTTAGCCTCTAAATTTTATTTTGATTACAAATCAACCCCAAATGATATTCGGTTATGTTTATCTTTATTTAAAATTCATTTTTTTTAACTTAATATAGCATAAAATTAAATGGCCTAAATCATGACCTTATTACAACACATAACATATAATAAATGTTGCATATAAATGTCATAAAAATACTATATTGTTACGGCTTGTTATATAGTTTTCTCGTAAGGTTTTCTAAAATCATTTAATTAATTCCTAAGACATTATATGTCATCTAAACCTTATATTATCCACTAAAAATGTTATAAAACATTATAATACATAGTTAAGCTATTTTAATGCCCTTTCACTCACGGCTTTCATTTTTAAATAGCATAATGACAGAAAAACTATATAATATAAGAGTTTAGTATTCTTACATTGGTTTTCAAGCAAATCAAACTCAGCCAAGCCTTCCAAGCTCACGGCTAGTTACACACACATGATTAAATTAGATTTTGAACACCAACCCTAATATATATTTGATTAGTGCATTATTTAAGTAGTAATTTAGCTTACTTTGATAGGTTTTGTAACACCCCTACTATTAATACGAACATTACCGTCCAATCTCCTCGTGCTTTCAGAGTCATGCAGCGGGTACATACTTACATACAATGGGTGATACAATGCCGTTAGTCACCCACATGGCTAACAAGGCTACTACTTCTATATACAGCATCGGTCTGATGGACCGGAATCCCGAGTACTACATATCTGTAACACATACTCCATTTACCAAGTAATTACTACAATCCTCATTCAATACAATACTCCAAGTTCAATACAAAATAATCCACATACCGAGTTTACTAGGTTCCAAATAAAATACAATACTTCTCCCAAATTTATACATACTCACTAAGAGTCTATCTATTACCCCTTTCTCACAAACTACCTACTTCTAAATATGAAGGCTTGCCACCGGTCTCTTATCTTGACCGTATCTGCTTCGGGTACCTGCACACTAAAAACGTTCCCCCTAGGGGGTCAGCTTTTGCTGCGCATGATAACCGCATACCCCGCGTACTAGTGAGGGTACGCCGACCACTTGGTCGTATACATGCAGTTCATTTGTTCACACAACATGCATACATGCTTTCATACACAATACAATAATACTTACGCAAGGCATACATACATACACTTCATTACATGCAAGGAATGCAATATACCATCCAATAATACTTACCATCTTCCGAAATACACCTACTCATTACATACACAATATACAATTATTGTTAGCTTCATTGGTCCACCCGGGTTAATCGGGTGGAGATTACTCTTTTACTCGTTACTCCATACATACGCATACATACTCATACTCATACTCATACTCATACTTACTTACTTACTCTTACTCTTACTCATGTTAAGTCGTCGGGACCTCCGGCCCGGTGAAATACCCCAAACTTAGATATGGTGTTCAAATGATAAACTAAGATATAAGGAGGCTAAATAATGCCTTAGAAACATTAAGAAACATTTCTAATCAAAGAAAATATAAGGAAACACCAAAAGAGCAGTTTTGACAAAAACGTGCTCTAAGCTTGGAGAGACTTGGGAGAGTACCCAAATATTGTTCTAAGACCTTAGTAATATCCTAATGGTCATTTTAAGTCAATTACCAAAGAAAACACAAGCTTGAAAACAAGTTAAAAAACAAAATGTGCTTTAAGGAGTCTTAAAGCACGTTTTTGAAAAATTGTCTTGTAAATGAGTTTTGAATGGCTAAATGTCCATCATTACTCTTTAATTAATATGTGTACTA
Source organism: Limonium bicolor (assembly GCA_023374045.1). Lineage (NCBI taxonomy): Eukaryota > Viridiplantae > Streptophyta > Magnoliopsida > Caryophyllales > Plumbaginaceae > Limonium > Limonium bicolor. Next base: position 176,651,757 of record CM041781.1, read on the forward strand.
TATAGTATCACATTTGGAGGTCTATATCAATGGGAAATCAAAAATTTCACAACAATGTGCCTTGTTTTTGATGAATAGTGAATTAATTAAGCTAGTTTATAACATAAGTCTATATAAGTGAGACATTTGGTCAACAAAGACTAAACTACCCTCATTCACTAAAGGGGGCCGGTTTCTTAAGTGTGACTCACCACACTTATCTAGCTAAGTAAAGAGAAAGCAAAATAAGTAAGTTATAAAGCATAAAGTACTATTCACCTTTTAAGATAAATATCACATTTGCTTACCTCTCTCCTCACTTCTTCATTCTCTCTTGTTGCCCACGATTTCTTGCTCTCTTTCTCTTCTCCATTAACGTGAAGCTCCTCTCCATGCTAGCTCCACCTTCTCTTGCACACATCTTGCTCATTTTAGCTCCAAATCCAAAACAAACATACTTCTTAGTTAGCTCAAGCTCCTCCTTTCTATCTTTTCAAAACTTCAAGAGCTTCATTTTGGTGCCAAGTCAAACCACCATTAGAGGAGGAAATTCAAGTTTGGAGACTCCATTGGCATCTCCATTCTCTTAAGGTAAAGAAAGTGTAAGAAAATCTAGGTTTCCACCATTTTCTTCACTTGACCGAAAATATATACTCATGGGACTCCATGTTTATGCCTTGTTCTAGCTTGTTTCTACTCTTCAAAGGAGAGAGGAGGTCCTTCTTGCTTCACATCCAAGTTGTCTTGAGAAACCAAGGTAAAACAATCACATTAATACCTTAAAACATATTTTAAACCTAGGGTTTGTTCCTTAGGGTTAATGTATTATCTAGTACTCATTGGAGTCATTGGATATTGGTTAGAACATTGGCAAGGAGAATCACATTGGTGACCGAGATTGAACAAAGAAAACCTAAGGAGAAAAGCTTTTAAGCTTGTGAGAAAACAAGGTAAATTACTTACCTTAAGTTGTTTTGTTGTTTAAGGGAATGAGATATGGGTATATGATGAGTTTAGTGTAGAGTTTATATTGGGAAGGTGCTATAAAAAACCTAGGAGAAACAATGACTATTCTTGTGAACTTGTGACTAAGGAGCAAATGAGAAAAGAGATAGTTTAAGAATATAAAGGTGAAGTACAAGAAGCATTTTATTTCAATGGGAGCCTTGTTGAGTGTATTCGCAGGTTGAAGGCATATATATGTGGAAATTCAGTGGTTAAGATTATTGTCATTTAAGGGCCTAAGTGCCAAGCATTTTAAGTTTAAGCACTATATGATGAGGTGGTGTGGTTTTGGTGTAAATTGGGTGTTAAGTTGTTGTGGTGTAAATTGGGTGTTAAGTTGTTGTGGTGAGAATTTGGGTGATATTGGTTGTTTGATGGAGAAACACCATGTGTTAGGAAGTACTATATACTAGAGAACCCATGGCAAAATTTAAAGGAGAGTTTAAGTGTTTAAGATATCCTAAGGGGATTTAATGACTAAGGAAGTACTAGGAATGTTCTATGGGTTGTCTTGAAGAAAAAGGGTGAAGTTAAGGTGTTTTAATGATTTATAATGACTTAGGTATCACCATGGAAGATTTAGGAATCAAGAGAATGTATTGGAGTATTTAGGACTTAGGCAAATGTTGGTGCACAACTAGGAAGGAAATAATGTGACGATGATGGAAGTTTAAACTTGTTAAGGAACATTAAGTAAATGCTTAAGAGAGTTCTAGATAGTGAAAGATGCTTGGGAGATGATGTTATAGTGGTGAGGAAAACATTTGGCATAGTGGTTACATTAGGTATGAACCACCACCTAGGAACCTAGAGGAAGGCATTACAAGTGTTAGCATTATTACAAGGAAAATGTATAATGATTAAGGTGGATCTTGTTGAATGATTTAATGTGTTTAAGGAGATAGAAAATGAGTTTTGTGGATGTTGTATGGGGGTATAAGTGTACCAAATGATGTTAGGAGACATTATGAGGGTTTAGGAGAAGTTTGGTGAAAATTGGTTAAGTGTTTGAAGGCTTAGAAAATGAGTGTTTTGCCTTGTCCGAACATCCGTCCGGACATGGACGTTCGGACAGGCCCTGTTGCGTGGGAATTTCAGTCTCCACTGGTGTCCGACCTTTGGAAGTCCGGACACAAGTTCGGACGTGTTTGCTTCTACTTTGAATTTCCTCGACCCATGTCCGAACTTCCGAAGTCCGGACACAAGTTCGGACAGGCGTCTGTTTTCAGTTTTGAGTCTCGACTTGTGTCCGAACTTGGGAAGTCGGACACAAGTTCGGACAGGCCACTGTATGGACCAAAAACCTTGTTTAAGGTTAGGAAATGATGGGGATAATTAAGTATGGATGTTATGAGATTGTTAAGGACTTGTTTGGTGGGGTGTGATGGTCATTAAGTGGGAGAGTAAGGGTAATAAATAATGAGGAAATGATGCACTTAGGAGTCAAGTTAAAAAACATAAGGCTTAGTGAAAAACAATGGGTAGAGTTGATGTCTAGGAAAGTTAAGTAATTCTATTGAGTTGGATTGATAATAACCTAAAACTGAATCAATGTTCTAGGCTTTGTGAATTGGGACTTGGAAGGAGATAAACCAAACGATCGTCGACGGTGAACGGTACAATCCTTCTTGTGACCTGCTTGCTAACGAGGTGTCCCTCGGCTTGTGTGCTATCTGTTTATTTGCTATGACTAAAACAAGATAAGCATGCAACCGGTTATATTTCTCGTTGTAATCGGTTATATTTACACTAACCCGCGAGACTTGAGATTGCTACTAACCAAGTTTAGTACTTACTGAGTTAAGGTTGAGAACTAAGTATCGGTGATTGTTGGTTTTACCCGTCAAGGTTTAACTAACACTTGGTAATTAAGGCTTTCACTAACCATAACTTGGGGTGGGAGTGAGGAATCCGGAATGGTACCGGCACATGGTATTGGGGAGGTCGGTATCTGAATCAGATCCGACTTCCAAATAAGACTGGTCATTAGACTCGTCGCCTAGGGTCAACAAATCGACCCGACCACCCGGGCTAACTGTTTGAGGTGGGAGGCACATTAAGGAAGGCGTGGGGGGATCAAGCCTACATCCCCAATAAATTAAGGAAGGTAGCTTATCGTCGGATAGTGCACTGCTACCGGCTAAGGTTAACCAAGCATACAAAGATAAGCAACCAATTAAGGGCTAACCAATCTAATAGTGGAGAGGTTGGCAAGTATAAGACTAAGATTGAGACTGAGATTAAGATTAAGGTAAGATAAGGAACTGAGATTAAGGAAATGAGGACTAAGGAGGGGGTTACTAACCCACTTGATAAGGGAACGCTTGAGTCGTTCATTGCTTGTGGACTATATATGTTCATCTGTGGTTATTGTTATTGCACTTCATATTATGTTTGTGTATGTAATCAATTTCCATGCTATCGACAATTAGTCGTCGTAGCCCCGTTAGCTTGGGGGCCATGAGAGGGTGTACCAGCATTCGTGCTGACCCCCTCGGGGGCTATTTTTACACTTGCAGGTAAGAGGCCCATGAGGACGCACTACGAGAGTAGGAGCGGTTAGACTTAGGAGGGGACATTTATTTTGAATTCGGGTTGCGCCTGTGCACCCGACTGTTTATATTAAATTGTTGTAAGTTTGAGATTACGTTTGAGATACTAGTACTCGGTTGGTTGTGGGATTGTGGATGTTGATGTTTTGAGTTGGATAAGTATTTTGGTTAAGTATTGTATATATTAAGCCGGTATATTCTAACGATCAGACCGTGGCAAGGTCCAGGAGTTGTTTATTTCCGCTGTGACGTTTTCGAATAAGTGTTCAGATTGCGATAACCACGATAGGCTTTGGATGGGGTGTTACAAAAGTGGTATCAGAGCGTAGTTACGCTCTGATCAAGAAATACCGGATATAAGTAACCACCGAGTTAGGATACAAGTTAAGGAATAAGTGTTGGGTTAAGGGTGTGAGAAGTTAGAGTGAGTAGAGTCAGATGACCACTAATAAGTGTGGATTGTCTTTACCGTCTACGGACGTTATAAATTTACTAACCAAACAGTGGTGAATGTGAATCTAATGTAAGTTATGCTTGTTCAGATGGCAGGACGCCCTAGAGGAGGCCGAGGTCGCGGCCGGGGTGAGGACATTCCAGGGATACCTGGAGGGCAGACGATCGCAGAGATCGTAGCTGCCGCTTTAGGGCACATGGGCTATCAGCCTGGTGTGGGTGCACCACCTCCACCGCCACAACCTAGGGAACCAAACTGGGTGAAGAGTCTAGCAGACCTTCGACCCGCTCACTTCAAGGGGGAGACCGATCCCGCCAAGCTTGAGGCGTACATCTCCGAGCTGGAGACCGCCTTCGAGACCCTTGATGTCCCTGCTGGGATCAAGGTGCGCTTAGCTGCTTTCTACCTGAAGGGGGCGGCGGGCGATTGGTGGAAGCTGGTGAGGGCCGAGCATGTGGCCAACCCAGAGTTCGGCTGGGAGCAGTACACCGCCTTGCTACGGGCAAAGTACTACCCCGCCCATGTCCAGACGAAGAAGCGCTTGCAGTTAGATGCGCTTAAGCAGTCGGACAAGATGACGGTGGACGAGTATTACTCAGAGTTCACCGCCTTGCTCCGTCTTCTGCCAGGTCTAGGGTATTCTGACCAGATCTTGGTAGACCGCTTCTATGGCGGGCTTAGCCATCGACTCCGCTACGGCATGGGGCCGACGAGTTACACTACCTTGCAGGTAATAAGAATGATTGAGAATTGAGTAAGTGATGAATAAGATTTAGATTATGATGAATAAGTATGACTAATACCATGGAAAAGCAGGAGTGCTATCATGCCGCTGCTAAGGTTGAGATTACCGTCCAGCTGAGGGACGAGGAGAATACAAAGCGGAAGAGTGCTGGGAAGAGCTCAGAGAGTCAAGGGCAAGGAGGGTACAAGAAACAAAAGTACCAGCCTCAAGCCCAGAAAAATCAGAACCCGAAGGGGAAGGAGGGAAAGGAGAAGGCTCCAGAAGAGCCATTGAAGCTGACATATGCTTATGCAGCTACACCCCTGCGCTCTAAGGCGCCGAAGGGTAAGGAATTGGTATTACATAAGTTAAGAAACAACTGGTAACCATTTGGGATGTGAATATTGACATTGTGAATGATCAGGATCAGAGACTGAGAAAGGAGCCGGTGGTGGCTACCATCGACGCTTCATCTGTAGATGGTGTCACAAGGACCACCCCGGGCTCGACTGTAAGGGGAACAAAGTAGAGTGCAACTTCTGCGGAGTACTTGGACACCGAGCATATGAGTGCTACGGGAATCCGGAGAGTAAGAATTTCAGACCCAGTTTTAAGGTTAAGGCCAAGGCTGATCAGGGATCTGGATCCGACGGTCAGAGGGGGGGCAACCAGCTGCAGACAAGAACCCAAGGGCGACCCAGAAGACGGGGCCCACTCTACACATGGTGGACCGGGACGATGAGCCTGAGCCCTCATCGAGGCCAGGTACCACTATAACCAATTAGTAATAAAACTACCTGCTTACCGCATTATCATGCATGTTTGGTGAAATATATGAGTTAAGTAAAAATAAGATGAGATTAGAACCTAAGTAAGATATAACCTACTACCACTTTAGGAAGATTCAACATTTGCTACCCTATGCCATCTACATCTAACCCGGAGCACACCGACATCGAAACCATACACTTTCCAACCGAACAATGTCAGGTTATCCGCCCAGGTATGATTTTATTAAGGGGATACCTGACACCCGACGCACAAATAGCCATCATCAGGAGATGCAATCAACTAGGAATGGGACCGGGAGGTTTTTACACACCGGAGTACCCAGGGGGAGCAAGGATGAAATTAAAGATGATGAGCTTGGGCAAGGATTGGAATCCGTATGCCAAGACTTACCAAACCATGAGGGAGCAAGATGGAGCCTCACCACCGGGAATACCCGAAGATTCCATCCAGTTATTACACAAGTCATGGAAATCGCTCAGCAGTTGGAAGCTGAACCGATTCCAGACATCCAGCCAGACATTTGCATTGTAAACTTCTACGAAAAAGATGGGAAACTGGGACTACACCAGGATAAGGACGAGACAACGGAGTCTCTCGAAAGAGGGATACCTGTAGTGTCTTGGTCCATTGGAGATGATGCGGAGTTTTTATACGGCGAGCAGAAGCGCGCGGACCGTGCAGATAAAATAGTACTTAAGTCAGGTGATGTATTAATTTTGGGAGGAGAATCAAGGATGTTGTACCATGGGATTAAGAGAATCAAGCTGAATACAGCACCGTCAGCAGTAATCAATGCGACGCATATGAGACCAGGAAGATTAAACCTAACCTTTAGACAATATTAGCAATGTAATGTTAGAATGAGATGAGAAATGAGATGTAAGATTGAAGCACATGTTGTAAAACGATGGTCATGAATAAAATAACAGTGTTGTTCATATAATTGATTACGACTCTTGTTATACCATCAATACTCATGGAGCTTGTGAACACAATTAGGTCATGGACTCGGTACGGAAGGTGCACTAAGCATACTCACAGAGGCACAGGCCGACGCCAGCGGTACTATCCTCACCGGCACCTTTCCGATCAATGGGATTGAGGCATCAGTTCTCTTCGACTCAGGGGCCTCGCATACCTTTGTCTCGGCATCATTTGCGGGCAGGTTGGGGCTAGACGCTGAGGAGCTACCCGACTTCACGGTTACGCTCCCGTCTAAGGAGAAGGTTCGTTGCACTCGTTACTACCGAGGAGCCACCATCAGAATTAAGGGGGAAGACTTCCCAGTCAGTTTCATTGAGTTCAGCAAACTAGGATTTGATGTTATCTTCGGGATGAACTGGTTGGAGCGGCACAAGGGACGTATCCTCTGCGCCGAGCATAGATTGCTGCTCAGGAGTCCGTCTGGGGTAACAATATCATACCGCCAGAGGCCCAGAGAGCCTTCGACTAAGATCATCACCGCCATGGCAATGCATAGAGAATTAAGGAGAAAGGAAGAAGTATACCTCTGCTATGTACAGGACATAGAGAGAGACCCCGAGTTCGACCCCGACTTACCGGTAGTGTCGGAGTTCCCCGACTTATTCCCACGGGAACTGCCCGGCATGCCACCCACTCGGGAGGTAGAGTTCACCATTGAGCTGCTACCTGGTACCGGACCGATAGCCAAAGCACCATATCGTATGGCTCCGGCAGAAATGACTGAGTTAAAAGAACAACTGAAAGATTTGTTGGATAAGGGATTCGTAAGACCAAGTGTGTCACCATGGGGAGCGCCAGTCCTCTTCGTGAAGAAGAAGGATGGTAGTCTCCGCCTCTGCATCGACTACAGAGAGCTGAATGCAGTGACAGTGAAGAATAAGTACCCACTACCCCGCATTGACGATCTGTTCGATCAGTTGAAGGGAGCATCTGTGTTTTCCAAGATTGATCTCAGATCGGGGGGGTATCATCAGATAGCCATTAAGGAGGAGACATTGAGAAGACGGCATTCCGGACACGATACGGCCACTACGAGTTTACAGTGATGCCGTTCGGTTTGTCGAACGCGCCAGCGAAGTTTATGGATCTGATGAACCGCTTGTTCCGGGAGCAGCTGGACAAGTCGGTGGTGGTTTTTATTGATGATATTTTGATATATTCAAAGTCTAAGGTTGAGCATGAGGAACATTTGAGGAGGGTGTGTTGGAAATATTAAGGGAGAACCAGCTATATGCTAAGTTCTCCAAGTGTGAGTTTTGGCTTGACAGGTCTCTTTCCTAGGTCATGTCATCTCAGATGCTGGGATCGCAGTGGATCCAGCAAAGATTGATGCCGTACGTACCTGGCCAAGGCCGAAGACTGTTACCGACATCGGAGATTTCTCGGTCTGGCAGGTTAACAGGAGATTGTTAGAGATTTCAGCAAGGTCGCGAAGCCGATGACCAGTCTGATGAAGAAAGATGCACCATTTCTATGGACAGTGACTGTGAGAGATCATTTCAGCGCTTGAAGGACTCACTGACCACTGCACGGTATGACTATTCCAGACGGTACAGAGGGCTTTGAGGTTTATTGTGATGCATCCGGCAGAGGGCTGGGTTGCGTGCTCATGCAACATGGCAAGGTGGTGGCATATGCCTCACGCCAGTTGAAGAAACATGAGGAGAACTACCCCACACATGATTTAGAGCTGGGGGAGCTGTAGTCTCGCTTTGAAGATATGGCGCCACTACTTATATGGGGTTAGTGTTACGATCTACACCGATCACAAAAGTTTGAAAGTACATATTCACTCAGAAGGAGTTAAATCTTCGACGAGGAGATGGTTAGAATTTCTGAAAGACTATATTGACCTCCAATACAAAGAAGGGAGGCCAATGTTGTAGCAGATGCCCTGAGCCGTCGAGCACACTCACTCCATTCGCTAGTTTCTCCAGCTTGGTTGATGAGGTGCGAGAGGCTCAGAGGACTGATGAGTATATGAGAGAGGTCAGACAGAAGCTGACAGATGGTACCTTTGAGAGTCAGAAATACGACTTCAGACTTCATGATGATGATCTGATCAGACTTAAGGGCCGATTATGCATACCACGAGGTAACACGGATCTGAAAGACCGTATACTTAGAGAATCACACTGTTCTTCAGTTTCCATCCATCCGGGAGCCTCTAAAATGTATAAAGACATGAAGAGATACTTCTGGTGGTCGGGATGAAGACAGATGTTACCGAGTTCGTCTTGAGGTGTCTCACATGCCAGAAGGTGAAATTCGAGCACAGACGACCGGGCGGAATGGTACAGTCGATGCCAGTTCCGGAGTGGAAGTTCCATGATATCTCCATGGACTTCGTAGTTGGGCTTCCACCTGCTAGGGGAGGTCTCAACATGATATGGGTGGTGGTGGATCGCCTTACCAAAGTAGCCCGATTCATACCGATGAAGGATACTTGGAAGGTGACCAAATTAGCTGAGTTATTTGAGAAAGAAATCATGAGGCATCATGGCACCAAAGACCATAGTGTCAGATAGAGATACCAGATTCCTTTCGAGGTACTGGAGAGCTACCAGAGAAGCGTTGGGTACAGAACTCAAACTGAGTACCGCGTTCCATCCTCAGACAGATGGTCAGACTGAGCGTACTATTCAGACACTCGAGGACATGCTGAGAGCATGTGCCTTAGACTTCCAGGGCAGTTGGATTGACAGATTGCATCTGATCGAGTTTTCATACAACAACAGCTATCACGCTTCGATCAAGATGGCACCTTTTCAAGCGTTGTACGGTAGACCATGTCGTACACCGCTCTGCTGGGATGAGTCGAGTGAGACGGTCATTATAGGACCAGAGTACTTAGAACAAGTTAAGGCTGAAGTTCAGCAAATCAGGGAGAACATGAAAGCTGCTCAAGATAGGCAGAAGTCGTATGCTGATGTTCGACGACGGGACCTGGAGTTCGCAGTGGGCGACCAGGTATTTCTGCGAGTATCACCGATGAAGGGTGTATTCAGGTTTGGGCAGAAGGGCAAGTTAAGCCCGAAATTTGTTGGTCCTTATGAGATTACGGAGCGGGTGGGCCCGGTTGCTTACAGGTTGAATTTACCTGCTGAGCTGGGTAAAGTGCATGATGTTTTTCATGTTTCACAGCTAAAGAAATACATGCACCACCCCTCCCATGTGTTAGAACCTGAGAGGTTGACTTTAGAACCAAATATGAGATCCGTGGAGACTCCTCAGAGAATCTTGGACAGTAAGACTAGGGACACTCGCCACAAGTCAGTGCGACTGGTGAAGGTTCTCTGGTCTAACCAGGATGTCGAAGAGGCCACGTGGGAATTAGAGGATAAGATGAGGGCGAAGTACCCTTCTTTATTTACTGACTAGATCGTCTGTATAGGGTACGGGGCGTACCCCTTTTTAAGGGGGGTAGAGCTTCCTCGCTTTTGAGTTAGGAAACGATCATGTTTGTCGTTTGTTTGGTTGTTTAAGATGTGAATTTGTGTAAGTTGCTACACTTCGGTGTAAGTTTGAGTTATGTATGATACTTATGTATTGTATTTGAGATTGACCTTTGAGTCTTGAGATGTATGAATGTGAATATAAGATGTGGTATTAAGATTAAGAGAACTGTGTACCGTGAATGGTTAAACACATGTGTGAACTTTGAGGACAAAGTTCTTTTAAGGGGGGTAGATTGAAATACCCCAAACTTAGATATGGTGTTAAATGATAAACTAAGATATAAGGAGGCTAAATAATGCCTTAGAAACATTAAGAAACATTTCTAATCAAAGAAAATATAAGGAAACACCAAAAGAGCAGTTTAAGCAAAAACGTGCTCTAAGCTTGGAGAGACATGGGAGAGTACCCAAATATTGTTCTAAGACCTTAGTAATATCCTAATGGTCATTTTAATCAATTACCAAAGAAAACCAAGCTTGAAAACAAGTTAAAACACAAAATGTGCTTTAAGGAGTCTTAAAGCACGTTTTTGAAAAATTGTCTTGTAAATGAGTTTTGAATGGCTAAATGTCCATCATTACTCTTTAATTAATATGTGTACTATATAGTATCACATTTGGAGGTCTATATCAATGGGAAATCAAAAATTTCACAACAATGTGCCTTGTTTTTGATGAATAGTGAATTATTAAGCTAGTTTATAACATAAGTCTATATAAGTGAGACATTTGGTCAACAAAGACTAAACTACCCTCATTCACTAAAGGGGGCCGGTTTCTTAAGTGTGACTCACCACACTTATCTAGCTAAGTAAAGAGAAAGCAAATAAGTAAGTTATAAAGCATAAAGTACTATTCACCTTTTAAGATAAATATCACATTTGCTTACCTCTCTCCTCACTCTTCATTCTTCTTGTTGCCCACGATTTCTTGCTCTCTTTCTTCTCCATTAACGTGAAGCTCCTCCATGCTAGCTCCACCTTCTCTTGCACACATCTTGCTCATTTAGCTCCAAATCCAAAACAAAATACATATTCTTCTTAGTTAGCTCAAGCTCCTCCTTTCTATCTTTTCAAAACTTCAAGAGCTTCATTTTGGTGCCAAGTCAAACCACCATTAGAGGAGGAAATTCAAGTTTGGAGACTCCATTGGCATCTCCATTCTCTTAAGGTAAAGAAAGTGTAAGAAAATCTAGGTTTCCACCATTTTCTTCACTTGACCGAAAATATATACTCATGGGACTCCATGTTTATGCCTTGTTCTAGCTTGTTTCTACTCTTCAAAGGAGAGAGGAGGTCCTTCTTGCTTCACATCCAAGTTGTCTTGAGAAACCAAGGTAAAACAATCACATTAATACCTTAAAACATATTTTTAAACCTAGGGTTTGTTCCTTAGGGTTAATGTGTTATCTAGTACTCATTGGAGTCATTGGATATTGGTTAGAACATTGGCAAGGAGAATCACATTGGTGACCGAGATTGAACAAAGAAAACCTAAGGAGAAAAGCTTTTAAGCTTGTGAGAAAACAAGGTAAATTACTTACCTTAAGTGTTTTGTTGTTTAAGGGAATGAGATGGGTATATGATGAGTTTAGTGTAGAGTTTATATTGGGAAGGTGCTATAAAACCTAGGAGAAACAATGACTATTCTTGTGAACTTGTGACTAAGGAGCAAATGAGAAAAGAGATAGTTTAAGAATATAAAGTGAAGTACAAGAAGCATTTTATTTCAATGGGAGCCTTGTTGAGTGTATTCGCAGGTTGAAGGCATATATATGTGGAAATTCAGTGGTTAAGATTATTGTCATTTAAGGGCCTAAGTGCCAAGCATTTTAAGTTTAAGCACTATATGATGATGGTGTGTGAAGTTTGTGTGTGAAATTGGGTGTTAAGTTGTTGTGATGAGAATTTGGGTGATATTGGTTGTTTGATGGAGAAAAACCATGTGTTAGGAAGTACTATATACTAGAGAACCCATGGCAAAATTTAAAGGAGAGTTTAAGTGTTTAAGATATCCTAAGGGAATTTAATGACTAAGGAAGTACTAGGAATGTTCTATGGGTTGTCTTGATGAAAAAGGGTGAAGTTAAGGTGTTTTAATGACTTATGATGACTTAGGTATCACCATGGAAGATTTAGGAATCAAGAGAATGTATTGAGTATTTAGGACTTAGGCAAATGTTGGTGCACAACTAGGAAGGAAATAATGTGATGATGGAAGTTTAACTTGTTAAGGAACTTAAGTAAATGCTTAAAGAGTTTAGATAGTGAGAGATGCTTGGGAGATGATGTTATAGTGGTGAAGAAAACATTTGGCATAGTGGTTACATTAGGTATGAACCACCACCTAGGAACCTAGAGGAAGGCATTACAAGTGTTAGCATTATTACAAGGAAAATGTATAATGATTAAGGTGGATCTTGTTGAATGATTTAATGTGTTTAAGGAGATAGAAAATGAGTTTTGTGGATGTTGTATGGGGGTATAAGTGTACCAAATGATGTTAGGAGACATTATGAGGGTTTAGGAGAAGTTTGGTGAAAATTGGTTAAGTGTTTGAAGGCTTAGAAAATGAGTGTTTTGCCTTGTCCGAACATCCGTCCGGACATGGACGTTCGGACAGGCCCTGTTGCGTGGGAATTTTCAGTCTCCACTGGTGTCCGACCTTTGGAAGTCCGGACACAAGTTCGGACGTGTTTGCTTCTACTTTGAATTTTCCTCGACCCATGTCCGAACTTCCGAAGTCCGGACACAAGTTCGGACAGGCGTCTGTTTTCAGTTTTGAGTCTCGACTTGTGTCCGAACTTGGGAAGTCCGGACACAAGTTCGGACAGGCCACTGTATGGACCAAAAACCTTGTTTAAGGTTAGGAAATGATGGGGATAATTAAGTATGGATGTTATGAGATTGTTAAGGACTTGTTTGGTGGGTGTGATGGTCATTAAGTGGGAGAGTAAGGGTAATAAATAATGAGGAAATGATGCACTTAGGAGTCAAGTTAAAAAACATAAGGCTTAGTGAAAAACAATGGGTAAGAGTTGATGTCTAGGAAAGTTAAGTAATTCTATTGAGTTGGATTGATAATAACCTAAAACTGAATCAATGTTCTAGGCTTTGTGAATTGGGACTTGGAAGGAGATAAACCAAACGATCGTCGACGGTGAACGGTACAATCCTTCTTGTGACCTGCTTGCTAACGAGGTGTCCCTCGGCTTGTGTGCTATCTGTTTATTTGCTATGACTAAAACAAGATAAAGCATGCAACCGGTTATATTGTTCTCGTTGTAATCGTGTTATATTTACACTAACCCGCGAGACTTGAGATTGCTACTAACCAAGTTTAGTACTTACTGAGTTAAGGTTGAGAACTAAGTATCGGTGATTGTTGGTTTTACCCGTCAAGGTTTAACTAACACTTGGTAATTAAGGCTTTCACTAACCATAACTTGGGGTGGGAGTGAGGAATCCGGAATGGTACCGGCACATGTGTATTGGGGGAGGTCGGTATCTGAATCAGATCCGACTTCCAAATAAGACTGGTCATTAGACTCGTCGCCTAGGGTCAACAAATCGACCCGACCACCCGGGCTACTGTTTGAGGTGGGAGGCACATTAAGGAAGGCGTGGGGGGATCAAGCCTACATCCCCAATAAATTAAGGAAGGTAGCTTATCGTCGGATAGTGCACTGCTACCGGCTAAGGTTAACCAAGCCCTACAAAGATAAGCAACCAATTAAGGGCTAACCAATCTAATAGTGGAGAGGTTGGCAAGTATAAGACTAAGATTGAGACTGAGATTAAGATTAAGGTAAGATAAGGAACTGAGATTAAGGAAATGAGGACTAAGGAGGGGGTTACTAACCCACTTGATAAGGGAACGCTTGAGTCGTTCATTGCTTGTGGACTATATATGTTCATCTGTGGTTATTGTTATTGCACTTCATATTATGTTTGTGTATGTAATCAATTTCCATGCTATCGACAATTAGTCGTCGTAGCCCGTTAGCTTGGGGGCCATGAGAGGGTGTACCAGCATTCGTGCTGACCCCCTCGGGGGCTATTTTTACACTTGCAGGTAAGAGGCCCATGAGGACGCACTACGAGAGTAGGAGCGGTTAGACTTAGGAGGGGACATTTATTTTGAATTCGGGTTGCGCCTGTGCACCCGACTGTTTATATTAAATTGTTGTAAGTTTGAGATTACGTTTGAGATACTAGTACTCGGTTGGTTGTGGGATTGTGGATGTTGATGTTTTGAGTTGGATAAGTATTTTGGTTAAGTATTGTATATATTAAGCCGGTATATTCTAACGATCAGACCGTGGCAAGGTCCAGGAGTTGTTTATTTCCGCTGCGACGTTTTCGAATAAGTGTTCAGATTGCGATAACCACGATAGGCTTTGGATGGGGTGTTACACCCGGGGACTACTCCGTCCCACCACCGGGATTTACTTGACTCACTAATCCGGGATGCTACCCATTTAAGGGGTTTGGGCCGCGGACCAGCTTAAGAGTCAGGAATTGCAGCCAACCTCTTGTGACTCCGCATCCTCACGCGTGGCCGAAGCTATATCGGACTTCTACTCATTCCAATTTACTCACTTAAGTTAGGAGTTAGGTAGTTAGGAATTAGTAGAAGTCAACATCCAACCACATACACATATACATTATTCATATACGCATCCATACAAATACAATACAATATACAAGTACACTACAAGGTACAATTACACATCATCATCATTCATATATTTCATGAATTATACAAACTATTGTTCAAGACAAATATCGAGAACAATGTAAACAAGCACAAGTAAGTGCATATAATCCGATTCATGCATTTATCTTATTAGGTGGTCAAATAAGCACACAAATCGGGGTAACCAGATTAGGATACAAGGCATGAAGAAATCATACCTTTTTACCGGAATTTACTTTACCATGTCACCTCACACTCCTCGGGTTGTTCTCGAACCACTGACAACATTTCAAGTGGTTCTATTAATATTAAGATACTATGGTATGTAAAACTAATACTCCCGTAATTAACCCGTAATCCATTAACTTTAGTTTTACTCAAGTGTGCTTAACTTTCTTACCTTCATTACTTTAGCACTAACGCCTTACTCAGCATATATATATGTATGTATATATGTATATTATGTATGTATATATATATGTATATATATGTATGTATATATATATATGTATATATATATATGTATGTATGTACATATGTATTTATATATATTCATATAATTAAATTTTAATTTTTTTTAAAAAGGCCGACCGACCCACTCTGGGTAGGTCGCCTGAGTGGGTCGGCTGCAGAGAGTACCTAGGTTACAGAATTCGGCCCGACCGACCCAGTATCGGGTAGGTCGCCTGGGTAGGTCGGCTGCAGAACCCCTTTTAATTATCTACTTTGGACTCCAAATTCACCTCAATTCTCACCCAATATTTTCCTACTCATTTCCACATGTTTAAACACTAATTAAATCCTCTAATTCACCTTAGTTCATCCATCAAATTCATTTTCACTTCTAAATCAACTTACACAATTTTTCTCACTTCTTCTTCAACACATGCAACAGTTTTGGTTGCTCTCTTGCTACAGATTTTTAAACCAACTTCTACCATCCAATACTTCCTCTACCAATGCCACTCCTAGCATTCTAATTGCATCATCTTACCATCCTACTTCCATCCCATTACCTAGCTCTTCTCCAAATCTGTTTCAAGGTATCAAACTACTCACCATAAGTTCTCCAAATACACTTAATTCCTCCTAATTTCTCCAATGTCTTTTAACACTTCTTGCAATAGATTTTACACTCTTTTATTCATATGCTACTACTACCATTCCATAGTTACTAATCATCTCTATTAACTCCATACACACCTTGGTTCTCCCATTCACCAAGTCATCCATAATGCACATATTCCTACCAACTAAACAGCTCACATTAAAAATCTGTTACAAGGACATGCTTTTACCTAGTTTTTTAGTTTCTTAAGTGTTCTAGTTCTAGGTAAATTTTGACATAACCTCCCCTAAAATCTTGCATTCTCACCACATCATTTACTCCATTTTGCTACCCAATTCACCTGTTTTCAACAATCATAAATATACAAAGCTCCCGTACACAATACCAACATTAAGCACTCTTAAAATTCCTGCACACTACATTCAATTCCCACTTAGTTGTGACAGTTTTTAATTGTCTTTCAAGCTTCCATAACAGATTGGTTCTTCCTCCCCATTACGCTACTACTCATTACTCTTTCAATATACATTCAAAGGCTACTAAATCTGTTACATAATATAATTACAAGACTACAAATGTGAACATCATTTACCTTGTTCTTCCTCTTGTTTTCTTTCTTCTTCTTTCTCTTCCCTCTTCTTTTCTTTTCCTCTTTTCCCAACAGCTATGAAGATTCAAGCTCTACACTACAACCCATTACACACCACCATTCAATTCTAATAGCCCTAGATTATATTAAGCTTTAATGCATATTTTTAGGGTTTAGAATTTTCATTACCTTGCAAGGGTGTAAGTGGACTTGGAGTGGCTCAAGAACAAGATTCTAACTCCACCAACATGTCAAAATTGGCTAGAATACAAAGGAGCAAACAAGGGTTTAGCTTTAAATCTTGTTTTGCCCACAAGGGCTAGAAAGGATGAGATTTTAAGAAGATTTTACCTCAAATAACAAGGAGAAGGAGGAGCTTCCAATGGTGGACTCAAACCTTCAAATGGAGAATATCCATGGAGATGAAAGTAGTGGTTTTCGATTTTTGAAAGGAGGAAGGTGTTCTCCCTTGGCAAGGGGATTCAATGGTGTAATTTTTATAAGATTTGGAGAAGTTTAAAGCCTTCACATGAGGAGAGAAGAGAGAGTTGAGAGGGCTCTACAAAATCGCCATTAATGGCTGTGGGGAGGAAGAAGAAAAATGAGAGAGAGGAGGGAAAACGTGAGAGAGAGGGGAGTAGGAGAGAGAGACTCACTTTTCTCTTTTTACTTATTTTGTTTGTCTTTTAGCAAATGAGAGGAGAATTAATAAAGTGAGAGGGAGGGGGCAAATCGGTTACCCACACACACACTCACAGATTTTTGCTTTTTATTTGCAAAAGTGGGCACATAAGTTTTTCTTTATTACAGTTTACACCCCACAACTTCTCGTTTTTACAGTTTCCACTAACTGGAACCCGTTTTCCGAAATTTTCTTGTTTAATTAATTTTATTGGTTCTCAAACTTCATTAATGTTTATTAATGACTATTTGGTTGACCAAAATTATTACGAGTCTATTTGACCCGCTTAAAGTCGCGTTTTTGCGGTTTCCTTGAAAAACACGCTTTAAGGTTCGTTTGTGCTTTTTAATCCATTTTAAGGATCCGTTTTCTTCGGGATTTGTTCCCATATATTATTTAGGTCTTATTAATCCTTTAGAATCCATATAATACTCTAACCGAGGCCTCATACCTCCTATGGTTATTTAACGCTTATTTAGGGTTTTCCGCTTTTTAAGCGTTTATTTATTTCTTTTGGATTTATTTTTCCTTACTAGTATTAATTAGGTACCATTAGGCCCTTAAATACATATTAGATTAATTTTAATCCCTATATTTAAGTTCGGGGTATTTCAATCTACCCCCCTTAAAAACTTTGTCCTCAAAGTTGTTCGAGGTTATGGGATTACTATACTTGCTCATTCATACCCGTCTATGCCAAAGGTTATACGTTCCTCCTTCTTACGATTCCTAAATCCATCCCTCAAGGTTCCTGCATACCATACCATACCAATATACAATAGTTACTCCAATCCGCGCTACCACTAACTATCTGGCTCCTCATTACAAAGTTCATACATACAGTGCAAAGCTATCCCCAAAGCAATGCAATACACATACAATCCCGCAGGCACTCCGGTCATCTCGACGCAGAACTCCTCTATGTCCCGCTGCCTTTGGAATAATACAACATGCTACACTACTATCTTCTCCGGTACATGCTTCTCACAAATTCTTAACCTTCAGTCTAAGAGAAATACTTCACTACTACCAATTAAAAATTTCCTAAAACACATAACTCCAAGGTCCAATATATATACATTACTTATATCCTATGTGTGATTCTTGTGACCACTTGAGGGGAGCTTCAAGAATCATTCGACCCTGATGTGATCAGCATCAGTGTTGAATTATCTTTCCACCCCAATTTGTGTTCGGTTTCCCTCGATCTGATCAGGATCAAGTTCGACTTCCCACGTCAGTTTCAACAAGCAAATAATTTGGTTGTTTTCGTTTTCTATCTTTTTACTCTTCTAGTCGTGATTACGAATTCATACGTCTCCAAAGGATGGAATCAGTCCATCGATCGTCCTCACTCTACTTCCCAAATGCTTTACTCCGTGGTTCAGTACCTAAATGCTCACTTCATCGACTGTTACTACTTCTATTCACTACTCTCCTTCATCTCAAATATTCTAGCTAAGGACTACAGTACTTATGAAATTCAGTTGTTCTCAATTCACTTCAAATGACGTACGTACGAATACACTACTCATGGCTACATTCCTCTACTACTCTTAATCCATTCGTACTACTTCTTCAAAGGCTACAATACTTGTGGAGTTCCGTCCACTACTCACTACTCTTCTTTACCAATACTCTTACAATGGTGTTACAAGATGGGTATATTCATCCTATGGTATTTGCATGTCTAATGCCTAGTTACCATAATTACAATATGAATGAATACTTATGTTTATTTAACATAGTATCAATCATCAATTTGATTCTCATTTGTGCTATGCACATTACGGTTTATGTGTTTTATTCACAAAACTTACATTAAGCGGTTTTCGCTCTACCCCCCTTAAAAGGGATTACGCCCACGTAATCTACCATATGTTATTATTATTAAACATTGGTTTAATCAATTTGGGCAATCTGAAGCATTTAGCTTCACTACGGTATACTATACAGTATGCTCTGGTCAAAGGGTCTTAACCATGCCAATAGTTTAGTCTTTGCACCAAGAATTCCTATATGAGTTTATTTAACTCATAATTAATTCGGTTCTAGCCTAACCGGATTCAAGGCATTAATGGCCATTCTATTATACTCACCAGGTACATTAATCTCCTAGCTAGGGCCCACTAGCTTCTGCTGCGCAACCCTGATAACTTGGGTTATCCACCCTTCTTGTTATCCTTAACGTGTTATACATCACCTTTTATCCGTCTATTATGGGAATAAGGTTTATTAAACAAATGCGGTATTCTTTTACCGTATTTGAACTCAAGATTTATAACCAGCTCTCTGGTAATCTACTGCACATGCTATTCGTGCTTCCACGATTATTCGTTTGTCGGGCGAGGTTAAGTCACCACTTAACTGTAGCGCTTCCTCTGTCATCACTAGCTTCCAAATTATACCAGTTCTTCTGGTTCGGTACAAGTGTCTTTTACTTGTATGACCTTGCATTTCTATGCATTGGTCCTAGTGACTTTCTTAAGTCTTCTTTCACCTTTATTCCATTGGAATTCACATTTTGTGATTGTTAGTGTGTTTACACTATTTGTGCCTTAGGCCGCACGGTCTGCTGCTAAGCTTGCTTAACTGGCTTATGCCATGTTTGTGGTGAAAAGAAAGATTACTACGGTTTACATTCTCCATATCCCTAGCCATCGCATTAGATCATTAGCTGCCCAAGTGCAATACCAAAACACTCAGTCATACAGAGTGTAGAGGCGTAAACGCTTGACAGTAAGTCACTTATGTGATAGGAAAGAATATTTCTTCCTGTCATTTCATACTTATACTCCGTGTCATTATCTGCTACTTCCTCATAGCGGTCGCTTGTTGCGCACCGTATTCTTACTCATTGCACAACATTATTTTTTACTGTTTCTGTTACTGTGGTAATTCCTTTTTACTTAGTGACGTTGTCATTGGCACCATTTCCTTATGGTGTAAATACGCTAGGAGGTTCCTAGTTCATATGTATAACGGTTGTTGTAGCATACCGCAATGTTACCATCTTCCCATTGTGGGGATGTTTTATTTCAATTTAGGTTTCATGTGTAGGTTAGTTTACCTCACATTACTTCCTCATTCATGATATAGCTTGCCAAATAACTTGGTTGACCAGGGATGAGGTAACTCATAGGGTTATAAGCTCTCTTGAGTGTTAGTCATTGGTGGTGTTCAATGTGTATTCACATTGATTATTTTTGGCAATTACTGTCTCCCAGTGCTGGGCATTATTTATAGGCTCTAGCCATGCAGTTTCACTTGTATGCATATCACCGGAACATCCCAAGAAACATCAGGGGTTTTTGGTCCCAATCTCTAATTGAAGAGTATTTTATCACTGATGAGTGAAAGTTCTTGTTGAGGGGTTTGTCGCCACTCATACGTCTCATAGCAAGGTTACTATGTTAGTATTTATATAATGGTTCACCACATGCTTGGTGCATATGGAGTATACCTACTCCTTTGAGTCGTAATGGTTTGGAAATCTCATTTCCTTATTCCATCGCCCCTTGGCAATGTCCATAAACGTAGGCTTTACCGTTATAATAGATGAAGCCCTTCTAAGGGTTCACATCTTCACCACATTGGTGGTCTTCGGTTATTGAGAGGTAACTTTCCTCGAGTTTCCGTAGGGTCCAAGTGTGGACTAGGCCAATGTTGGCACTATTACGATTTCTATGCCTCTGTGTTATTGATAAGTGTCTAAATGAGCATGTTTTATGGGTGTATTTCATATATTATATCAGCACTTTTCTGCTCATTTCTCACTTATCGTATGTTTTTCCTCTAGTTTATGTTTTATTGATTATCTCACAAATTTACTGGTTTAAACATGAGGCAAAACCAAGCTAGGAGCAAAGTACACGAAGAGACGAACGCATAAGCGCAGACGGCTCGAAAAACGGAGTCCAAACGAAAAATCTAGAGCCGGTCAAAGTTTGTGTTCGCATGGTGTCCGCATGAGCGTCCGCCCAAAACAACGAGGACAGCCACGAGGACAGCCACGCGGACAAGACTAGGACAACACACGGACTCCATTTGTGTCCGCATAAGTGTCCGCATAGAACCACGCGGACAGCCACGCGGACAAGACTTGAGAGCGCGCCTAACTCAACGTGTCCGCCTTGTTCTACGCGGACATATACGCGGACAACACGCGGACAAGAGTAAAATGCACCGCAGATCCACTGTCACGACAGTTTTCTTCCCCAATTGCCCAGTTGCTTGTTGCGGCGCCTACAAACATGTCGAACTGCTCCGTTAACAATATCAGGCACCTCCCTTATCCTGTAATCCTTTCACGCGTTCTCCAGCTCAAGCTCCAATCAGTTCTGTCTCTTCTCCACTACAGATCTGCAATCAACTTCTCCTCTGCCTCTATATAAACCCACTCCTTCTACCATAAATAAACTGCACCACGTACGAGAGACTGAAAGAAATCACAAAAACAGCACCACACTCCATTCTCTTCCATTCAATTCCTCCCGTAACACCATAACTCTCCATCAGACTACGATCCATTCCATCCTCTTATCTCCCACTTCTCCATTTTATTTTTATTCTTCATTCCACCACGTACGGGAGACTGAAAGAAATCACACAACAGCACCACACTCCATTCTCTTCCATTCAATTCATCCCGTAACACCATAATTCTCCATCTTTTATTTATTTCACCACTCCACCACATTTACTCACATATGTACTCAAACAGAAGCAGTATTTTACAAAGAGAGAAAAGAGGCAGCAGAAGTGAGAGCGAGTGCAGACCCGTTCTTCGCAAGCAGTTTCTGAATAATGGCTATTTCTATCTTTAGTCTGTTTTTAGTACTGTCAATGTCTGAGTAATTTTATATTTGTGCTTAGGATGGGTGTTTAACCCCAAAATAATTCAGACGTATTTATAATACCGGGTTTGCTTATAAATATTTGTTTTATCTCTCTAAATTATTAAATGTTTAACAACTGATCATTTTTATGCATTTACGGTTTCTCTAATTTCAATGATTTTGTAAATTAGAGAATAGGCCACAAAGAGAGATAAACGTTAGATATTATCTCCTTGATTAGCAGATAAAATCCATCTGTTATAAAAAGAATTCTCGCTTAAAGCTAATTAATGATTTTAGACTTTTTCTGATTGTAAAAAGTCTATTGAATTAATTAAGAGTTGTCCTTATCTATGATTTAGGAAGGCCACAAGATAAATTCTTAACAGACAAATAAGAGCAAACCAGGATTATAATTAATATCTGAATTATATTTGGGCGATTTCACCTTCCTTAGCACATTTTCCATCCACTTAATACACAACTGTTTTTACTGTTTTTATTATTTCTGTACTAATCCAACAACAAATCAAGCTTGCCTCCGGCTAAACCCCTTTTTACAATTTTTATTAACTACCAAGACTAGGATAATTGAACAATTTCCCTGTGGATACGACACTTGTTTTACTACTCCAAATAGGTGCACTTGCCTATTAGTTTGCTATTAATCTATATATATTAACGTGTAGTTTTATCCCAACAAGTTTTTGGCGCCGTTGCCGGGGAGATTGATTCCATCAATTTCCCTAGTTTCCGGTAGTTCACTTGCTATACTGTAATATTTTGTTTATATTATTTTGTTGTTAATCTAATTTCGGACATCTAATTTTGGACATCTGACTTCTGACATCTGAATTCTGACTTTGGACATCTGACTTCTGACTTCTTAATATTATTGTCATTTAATTTCCATTGTCCTTAACATTTAATTTCCATTGTCCTTAACATTTAATTTCCATTGTCCTTAACATTTAAATTCCATTGTCCTTAACATTTAATTTCCATTGTCCTTAACATTTAATTTCTGTCATTAAATTTCCAGTATACTAACTACTAACTTATTTCTGTCATCTAACTACTAACTTATAATTTCTGTCATTTAACTACTAACTTATAATTTCTGTCATTTAATTTCCCTTGTCACTTATTTTCTGTCATTTTACTCTTGTAAAAAAAATAAAAAATATATATATATATCAGTATTGTTTAATTAACGTTTATCAGCCTAACCAATATCTCTGTCTTTCTTTATCTATTTACTAATTAATTTTGCAGTTTCTGACGAACCACAAGTTATCTTCTGTGCATGCCAAACACTCGAACCCGAGGTTCTCCACCAATCAGTCCGAGACCCGAACCCGAGCGCACTTTATTACAAGCAAGAAGAAACCTGAGAAATCAAGACATGGCCAAAAACCAAAACCAAGTTATAAATGAAATGGACCATGCAAATCAACCAGAACACCGTGCCCTCTCGGATTACCACCAACCGGATACCGAAGGAAGGGCATCAGCTATAGTTCTCCCCGAACTAACACCGCTAGAAACCGGACGATGGGCTTTCAAAACCCACTACATCACCGCCGTCCGGGATCTAGGCAATTTAGTGGAGCGAACCCTGATGAAGCCCCAAATCATTGAGTCTCTTCCTAGACTTCTGCAATTCCTTTGGTAACCGGCAACGTAAAGAAAGAATCCGTCTACAACTATTTCCTCACTCGTTGTAGATTCAGCAAACAGGTGGTACCGAAGCCTTCCCTCCCGATCAATCACCACATGGCTGCAAATGGCCCAAATTCCTTGCCAAATACTACCCAACCAGTAGAACGAGGCAATTGATCGGAGAAATCAACACTTTCTGTCAGAACCGGGAGAAACGTTATACGACGCATGGGACAGATTCAAGGATATGCTGATGAAATGTTCCCACCATGGTCTCGACGATCAATCCCTCTGCCTGTCATTCTTCAATGGTCTGATGGGAAACCGACTACTCGTCAATTCCTCTGCAGGAGGAAGTTTCATGATGAAATCTCCTCAAGAAGGATGACCTTCTCGAAACCATGACGAGCAATACAAGACAGTGGACGAGATCCAAAGGAAGAACACACGAGCAGCAGGCCTACTCCATGTTGAGCCTACAGATCATTTATCGGCTCAGATCTCGTCCCTTGCAAAGATGGTGGAAAAGCTAACAACATCTCAAAACGAAATCGTGAAACAATAGCTTCCCCACCTACAATTATCACCAGAAGGATGTGCCATATGTGCGGTCCCATGAAACCCATCATGCGAAGGTCAAAATCAGTACGAGGATGTAAACTTCATAGGAAACCGCCCCGGTAATTCCTACAACAATAACTTCAACAACAACTACCCATGGAGAAATCACCCGAATTTCTCATGGAAAAACAATGATCAGAACCAAGGAGGGCAGAACAACAATTCCAATACCTATCAGGGAAACAGACCCCAACCAAATTCTAATATGGGTTATAGAGCACAAGGTGCCCCTCCAGGTTTCAGCAACAACAACACCATCCTCAACCTCTTCTGATCCAAATGAGGAATTCAGGAACTTAATGAAAGGATTCGTGACTACGACCCATACCAGACTCGTGGATCAAGAAGCCACTAACAGAAGGGTTGAAGCCCAGATACAACAAACCAACCAACAGTTGGAGCAAATCAGCCAGCAGCTTGCACAAAGGCCACCTGGTGCCTTCCCTAGTCAGCCAAATCCAAATCCAAGGGAACAGGCCAAGGCAGTGACATTGAGAAGTGGTAGGCCGCTCAACTCATCTCTTCCCCGAGATGATACTGATAACCAAGAACAGCAAGCTCATGAGCCTCAAGAAAATCCAGAAGAAGAACAGGAAGATGCTGAAGAAGCCCCACCTCCTACGAAAATTATTTCCGAGGAGAAGGAGCCTCCTGAATCTACTCCTTCCTCTCTCACTAAAATTCTTCCCCCACTTTCTTTTTCAAACAGAATAAGAAAGAAAAATTTAGATGAACAGTTTGGAAAGTTTCTAACTCACT
Organism: Limonium bicolor; assembly: GCA_023374045.1. NCBI lineage: Eukaryota > Viridiplantae > Streptophyta > Magnoliopsida > Caryophyllales > Plumbaginaceae > Limonium > Limonium bicolor. Next base: position 176,676,623 of record CM041781.1, read on the forward strand.
TCAAGAAACTAACGATTAATATTCCTTTTGCAGATGCTTTAAAACAAATGCCAATATACACAAAGTTCATGAAGGATATCATCACCAACAAAAGATTGTTGCAGGAAGTGGAAACTGTACACCTTACACAGGAAGTGTCAGCAGTGCTTTTCAAGAGTCTCCCTCCAAAACTTGGAGACCCAGGTTTGCCAATTATTCCATGTTCCATTGATAATGTTGATTGTGGTAGTGGGCTATGTGATCTAGGAGCTAGTTCAATTTAATGCCACTCTCAACTTTCAACAAACTTAAGATTGGTAAATGCATGCCTACTTCTATTCAATTACAATTAGCAGATAGATCTTTAGTATTCCCAAAAGGGATAATAAAAGATTTGATTGTTACTGTAGGAACTTTTGTGTTCCCCGCTGATTTTATTGTAATTGACATGGAAGAAGACACTAGGGTGCCCGTAATCTTAGGACGACCTTTCATGAGAACTGCTAGAGCACTAATCGATGTTGAAAAAGGAAAAATCATTTTAAGACTGCATAACGAAACTCTAGAATACGACATGTCCAAGGTTATAAAGAAACCCGCTGATATAGAAGATACCTTTTTCATAGACATTGTCGACTCTATTGTGCAGGATAATTCATCTGCTATTATTCGTAATGACGCTCTTGAAAATGCTTTATCTGAAATCTGTGATAACCGACTAATGTACCCTGACACAATCAAAATGGTAGCAGCTCTGGATAAGATAAAATCATATACGAAACCACGCTACCCACCACCAGAACCATTAGAGCTATCTACTCAGAAGTTACCACCATCCATTGAACAACCCCCTCTGTAGAAATGAAACAATTGCCATCACATCTGAAGTATGTTTACTTTCTGATTTTTGTACTTTGCCTGTTATTATTTCTTCATCCCTAACAAGTACACAGAAGAACACTTGTGAAGATCCTTCAGAGCCACAAGAAGGCAATAGGCTGGTCCATCTCGGACATCAAAGGTATCAACCCCCATTTTGCACACATCATATATATGGAAGATACCTACAAGCCTTTAGCCCAACCACAGAGAAGGCTGAATCCCAATATGAAAGACGTAGTAAAGAAAGAAGTGCTCAAACTTCTCGACGCTGGGATAATCTACTCCATCTCGACAGCAAATGGGTGAGCCCCGTTCAAGTGGTCCCGAAAAAAGGAGGTCTCACTGTGGTCCCCAACGACAAAGGTGATCTAATCCCCCAGAGAACCACGACGGGATGGAGAGTCTGCATCGATTACAGGAAACTGAACAGCGCAACGCGGAAGGACCACTTTCCTCTACCGTTCATTGATCAGATGCTGGAAAGATTGGCTGGGCAAGATTACTACTGCTTCCTGGATGGGTATTCAGGATACTTTCAAATACCCTTGCCTCTGAAGACCAAGACAAAACCACATTCACATGCCCGTACGGGACATTTGCATATAATCGGATGCCTTTTGGTCTATGCAATGCCCCAGCCACATTTCAAAGATGCATGATGGCAATCTTCAGCGACTATCTTGAGAAGAGCATCGAAGTCTTCATGGACGACTTCT